>CM024694.1:25935444-25997861 GCA_014182845.1 Corymbia calophylla | reverse complement strand
GTCTGATTGAGGAAAGAATTTTAGCCAGAAAAGAGAAGGATTTTGCAAAAAGTGATCGAATCAGGGCCGACTTGACTGCGAAGGGGATTGCGCTTATGGATGTTGGAACGGAAACTATTTGGAGACCGTGTGTTCCTGTTGAGCAGGAGGAGAAATTGCCCAGCTGATGGATAACAGCAGCAAATACATTCTCCTTTTCAAAATTTTGCCAAAACATAGATTGATGCTCCACAATTTTTTCATAATGTAAGACCCAAAATTCAAGCTGACAAATATAGCATATGGGGCATACTATTACATGTCAGCCCCATGAGAGGCAGTGTTGCCTGTCAGTTAATAGGAAATTTTTTGACATAATTTGTGCTCTGAGTTATCGCCTATATGAGAAGGTTCTTGGTATAGAAGCCTGTAGATGATGACTTGGTATTGATCGTCCTTCAGATGTTGATGCATTTTCGGAGGAACGCATGGAAAAGGGGCAAATCAAGATGTCTTCCGAATTCTTTTCAGGAAGGCAGGTGTGCATGAACGCAACAATTAAAGTCAGATCAAATGCGACATCGGCGCTGGTCTGTTATCTCCTCCGATGTCTAGAACCCCTTTTACTCGGTAATTTCTAAGCACATCGTGCGCAGAGTGCTATCTTCCTCTTTGATTACTTCATAGCCAGGTGGATTTTGGAAATGCTCCGACCGTCTGAGCTGAGAAGAAGCACCGTCGATCAACACATAACAGGATACGATAGCAAATGCTCAGCAGCTTCAAAGTCTATCGGTTCTTAGTACTGCTCTGGTTTCTCATTGATTGCTCCATCATCATAGCACTTTGCGATATCGATAAGCTGACTCAGAGTAGAATGTGAAGAATCTCAAGTTCCGCACATGAATTTGTGGATAGAGATTGATGCAAATGAGAACTCAATCTAATAGCGCACGGTGTCGGATTGTTTCAAGTGACGAATTTTAACCGTCTTAATTTCTTTTCTCCTGTTCAGTTTGTTCTTTGGGCCAAGTTTATAATCATTTCCTGCTCTTCTTTTCTAACCAAAGACGAGTGCAGTGCAAATTCACTTATGACCGCCTGGACTTCATTTGGATTGACAAGTTATAGGAAATGTAAAAGCCGTTTTCCATTTTGTTGAGAGCAGGAGGAAGAAGCGTTAATGGTGAGACGCAGTATTTGCGACCGAACAGCCTTTTCTAGTCATCATACATTTCAACGTTGGCAAATAATACACTGGACAAAAATTATGATGAAATCACTGACATGGCGTGAAAAGTCGTACTTGCATCTCAATAGTTATAAAGTTAAAAACTTTGGAAAAACACACAAAGGAAAAAAAGAAAAAAAAAAAAGAGAGGAGAAATTGCATTTTGGGTCTGTGCAGTATTGGGGGAATTCACTTTTGATCCTTATACTTTATTAAATTATAATTCTAAACCTTGTACAATTCACAGGAGACGGTATAACTCATCCTATCAAGCTTTTATAAAAAAATTTTTTGCTGGAAATTGCTGAGTAAGCTTTTGCTACTAACGCGGGAGTCCTGCTTGTAAAAATCTCTAATTGAAGATTACGTCTCTAGGCCCTTGTACCTTTTGGAATGATAAAGGTTTGTCCCTATGCTTTTCTTTTTAAGGCAAATACCATAAAAAAATCCTAAATTATGTCCCTTGTAACAATTTTACCTTGAATTTTTTTTTTTGTGTCACCAAAAACCCCAAACTATGCCACTTGTGACAATTTTACCCCGTTTTTTTTTTGGCAACCAAAAACCCTAAATTATGCCACTTAGGACAAATTTACCCTAAAGTTTTTTTGGTTGAAGGGCATTTTCGTCTTTTTCCTTTTTTTTTTCTTTTTCCTGACAAAAGGAAGGCGGCAAGGTTGCCCTCGCCGGCGTCGGGCAAGGCTTTGGCAGCCCTTGCCCGACGCCAGTGAGGGTCACCCACGCTTGGGCCCAAGCCAGATCCGGCGAGGGTAGCCCTTGCTAGATGCTGACGAGGGTCGCCCTCGCCCGACTCGGGTGAAGGTTGCCCTTGCTGGATTCGGCAAGGGCAACCCTCGCCAGTGTCGGACGAGGGCGACCAAGCTAGATCTGGCAAGGGCTGCCGGAGCCTTGCTCGACTTCGATGCCGGCAAGGGCGGCCTCGTCGACTTCCCTTTGTCAGGAGGAAAAAAGAAAAAGAAAAGGAAAAAGAAAAAGGATGAAAATGCCCCTTAGCCAAAAAGTTTGGAGTAAATTTATCACAAGTGATATAGTTTTGGGCTTTTAATAGTACAAAAAAAATTTAGGATAAAATTGTCAAAAGTGGCATAGTTTGGGGTTTTTGATGGCACAAAAAAAATTCAAGGTAAAATTGTTACAATGAGCATAATTTAGGGTCTTTGGTGGTATTTGCCCTTGTTTTTATAACAACACTAATCCTCGTACCATTTTTTAGTGATGAGATTCTAGGTAAATTTTTTCAAATTTCCATTCCAAATAAGACTAAAATAACACTGGCTATAATCTAAAGCATGATATACGTGTATGAGATCCTTGTATCAGTAAAAGTAACCTTTTTGTTTTAAGTCACTTAATATTTGAGAGTTGAGACACTCGATATGAATAACCTCCTGCTACATGAATCACTTCCTACAGTGATGTGACACGGTGAGGAAGCTAATGGGCTTTCATTCAAAAAATTCATAAGTTTGATAAGGGACAAGGTGACAAATTTAATTGATCAATGAATAAGACAGTGAAAACCTGAAAGATGGTATATTTCTATGTCGGACTAAACTTCGTCATTGGAAGGTAACAATCTACCACTAGTAAAATCAAGCCAAGAGCCTACCAAGAAAGAACCCACTTGAGCATGAAATTCCGTGCAAATGAATTATAGCAATTCAAGGTTAATGTTGAATTTGACGCTTGAATTTATATCGGCGAGGACGAGTTTGATCTTGTTGGTTGCATCATTACCAATTATGGATAGCTTCATTTGACCAAACACTAAAAACACACACACAAAATCTATACAAGATGATTTGGCATGTTTCTCGAATGTTTGAACAAGAATACAGCACCCATGTCCAATTTTGGCTTGTGGATCCATTCATCCCACGTCATCGGTTACCGAAGATACAAGCATCTTGGCTTTTCTTCAATATGTCCATGAAAATCAAAATATTATTAGAAGAATCGGATGCACTTAGTGCTTATCTAGATCGCTGAATCTGATTAGCTAGACATATAACATAAGCAGACCATAATAAATTGAATGATCCAGGTACATTTGAGTTTTTCATCTTATCCGGAATAATTTCTTACAAAAACTATTGTAAAAATTATCTGAGGACAATGACTGAATAAAATTTTTGGCGCACACAATTTTTTAATGCATATGACCATCTTACGATTGCAGAAAGATCCCTTAAGGGCCTTTTTTTTTTTCCTTGGGTTTTTGGAATAGGATGGGGAAGGGTGACTAGCACCAACGACCTCCTAAAGGCCTATTTAAAAATATAAGAAAAGGAATCTAATTTTCTATTTTCACTATATAGTGGGAATGTGATGGTCACAATCTAAAATCCTTTCCTAGATGGAAAAGGACAATTGCTTTCACTTTTATCAATACAAAAATGTTTAAAAAAAATATTCGATCCCCGAAGTTTCAACTTCATAAGGAAAACAACAACATAAGTTTCTTAAGGTTTTATTAACGTTCGGAAATCATTTTTATGAACGAAGCACGTCTTCAAGAAAACTAAATACAAATGTACGGCCCATGTGAAATAAATACTTACTTAGGATCATTGGCAACACCGGGAGTTCAAATAGTTCATACAAATATATTATCAAAACTTAGAGCAATTCCTACACATCACGGTTGGCCTTGATACTTAACAAGTGTACATCATGTGTGAATACCTCGGTCTATATGTTCCCTTTGGGTAGTGCAAGAATAGCTCTAAGTCGATACTGTGAGTGGATGACATGTATAAAATTTCGATCACATATTAACTCGCTTCTGCATATGCATTGTCATGCTTAATCGGAAATTCATGCGACGCCCGTAAAATTTTCCAATACGGCTAAACGTTCAACATGTCCTTTTAGAGAATCACTGCTCTTACAGAAGAGAATTTGCTCCAGAGGGGTGTACAAACGGGATCCATGAGCAAAAAACAGATCAAAATGATACAATCCGTCCGTGACGACCCTCTGAACCGGGCCGAGTGTCCAAGATTAAGCCGGATCCAACCGAACCGGCCGCGTGACGTGAGCTTCTTCGAGCCGGTGACCGAACACTCTCTCCGCTTCGAGCCAGCCAGCCGCTTAAAACCTAAGCGCGCCGATCTTCTAAGGCGCGGCTGGCGCGAGGCTCAGGTGCAAGTCCAGGCCCCACCCTTCGTCGAAGCTGGGCCCACTGTCCCCTCTCGAGAACCTACTCAATGAGGGCCCATCAAAAACCGCCCGGCCCGGCACCACGGGCTCCGCCGCGGGGCCCCCGTACGGGGCCGGCGGCGGCGGCGCCCTCCCGCTGGGGCCGGCGAAGACGCAGCCGTGCGCGATGTGGATCGGCGCGCCGGCCCTGGACACGTAGACCCACGGCGGGGGCGCGGCGGCGGAGGCGGCGACGGAGAGGAGGTGCGGGGGCGGGGCGAAGGCGGAGACGATGGGGTTGTGGGCGTAGACGGTGGCGTGGCGGGCGGCCTGCAGCTGGGCGCGCTTGAGCTGCTGCCGCTCCTTCTTGTGGGCGTTCTGGTGGCCGCCCAGGGCCTGGGAGTTGGCGAATTCCCTGCAGCAGTACTGGCACTCGAACTTCCGGTCGGCGGAGGAGGAGGACACGCCGGCGGACTCGTCGGACGGCGAAGGGCTCGTCTTGTTGGACGCGGGGTCCAGCTCAGCTGGCTCGGGATCTTCTTCTTCTTCGGCGAAGTCGAACCCGAAGAGCTTGAACCGCGCAGGGTAGTGATCTTGTTTGGCTTTGAGGTGGTCCAGTTCAGCCATGGCTAGAGAGAGAGAGAGAGAGAGAGAGAGAGAGGTGTGCAAAAGAGTGTGAAAACTGAGAGGGGTGAAGGTGTTTCAGAGAGAGTAGTTGCATGTGAAGGTAATTTATACAAACACCGGACGAGACAAGACATTGACTAAAGCAGGTTGAGGGGAGAGGAGAGAGAGAGAGAGAGATGGCCACGGAAGTTGAAAGGAGACAGGATTAGCCAAAAATAAGGGAATTATCAAGATCATTAAAACTTATTTAACCATCTAGGAGAATGAACTTGTACAGTCACAAAAATTTTAACTTTACAAAACCCAATTAATGTTCTTTTTTGTAGCTGCATGCCCCTCTCGTCATCGATCGGTTGTTAGATTATAGATTAGGAGAGGGCCTTTAGATAATCATGTGATTTTTCGTCTCATAAGAATATCGATTTTGTGCTAAGATCGACGTCTACATGATTAGAGTCCGTTTGTGTAGGTTAGCTGGCTTGTATTCGAATTGCGCGGCATCACTCAATTTAATATTGTCGATAGTGATCGCTATTATCGCTTGTCGTGTGATTATTGCATCGAAATTTTGCGATCTGAACCATCTTACACAGAATCGACTTTTCGATTCCATTTCGTGATCTATCTATCCATTACGTTTTAAGTCGTATCTTTTTTTTAGGCAACAACTAGGCAAGTACCTCGATCGTGCCTTATAGCACAAGCCTTTCTGGCTAATTGGTGCCTTTCTGGCTTAAACCTTTTCTTTATCAAAGTATAAATATTATATATATAGTGTAATGATCTATATGGTTAGCGTAAAAAGATTCAGACGGACCACTAAATTAGTGGACCGACTCATCATCCATTTGTCAAGAATGGACAACAATTATTTCAATATCTCTCTCTCTTTGCCTGCCTTAGTGAACTAATTGATACGCTTCTTGCACTCAAATTGCTGGCTAGAAAGAGAGATTCACAAGGGTTGACAATTCGCGTTGTTGGTTGAGAAAAACCGGTGTGGAAAGGGAATAGGAGTCTTTGTTTCTTTAAGATGGAATAAGAAATGGTTTATTCTCGTGGCTTTACAAAGTTCGGTTGGAATGATTATACTTGAATTTAAAAAGACGGATTGTGATTCCGAATAGGGGTTTCAAATCATCTAGATGACTAACTTATCTAGATGAAACATTCAACAAGTTGGGAATTGCTATTGGTCAAGGTCATCCGTGACATTCCTACAAGCAGTTGCCACAGAGGGAAAGGGGGTGGGGGGACTCCGGCAGGAGGTGGTGACGGCAATGGTGATAGTCTCGGTGTCTATAATCTATAGGAGGGAGGGTGGTAATTGGCCGTGGCGGAGGGTGGTGGGCGGATTTAGGTTAGGGTAAGAGTATTAGGGTTTGTCGACAATTCGAAATTAAAGTTTTCTAGGGTTCTTTTTAAAAGAGTGTATTTCAGTCAATTGTATTATACAAGTAGGGCCGCAAGTGCGGTTGTAATTTTAGAAGTGGAGAGTGCAAGATGTCAAATATGCAAAAGTAGAGGGTGGTTTTTGGTTAATTGAAATTGAATACCAAAAGGTAACGAGATCCAAAATTGAATTTGAAAAATAATGTGAAATCTCGACATATCTGTGCCGTTTTGATTGGATTCCGTGGACTATTTTTTTAACAAAATGAGTGCACAACTAGTTCTTTTTCCCAACCTGGATGCTATTGCAACTGCTACAGATATTTTCTCTCTCTCTCTCTGTTTAATGCATAATCCCAGGAGCCGACACCACCAACTACCACCACTCTCTTTCCCCGAAAAGTCAAAAACATCCATGCATACAAGCACTTCAAGATCAACCTCAATCCCATGTCCGTGTCCTGAACTGGAGCCCTGTCCAGGGCCCGAACTTGTCTGTAACCCATCTGTCATTATCACCCTTACCTTGCAAATCTAGCTTCAGATCCTCCTGTTCCATATTGAAAAAGAAAAAGGACCCGCAATCTCTCCCTCCCTCTCTCTCTCTCTCTTTCTCTCGGTCGCTTGCACCTATCAAGCATCTCATATGATGGCCTTCCTTTATGACAAAAGTCAACATCGGAAAAGCTTTGGCCAATCTGCTTACTTTAAGCTTTGTCTGAAAGGGGGTCGCACAATACATGAAATGCGAGAACCAATCCCCTCGTCAGGTGCTTCCAAATGATGAATGATTAAACGGACGCTTGCGTGATTGACGTTGAAACATTCATGGGACCTTCCTTCGGTTTCAATGCTTGCGGAGGTGGGTGGTTTCTTTCCAAAAGGCAAAGAGCATCCGCCAGAATCTTCTGATTGTGGGTTTTGAGTGGGAGGGTGTTCAAATCTTGTGAAACTTCCACTTAACCAAAGATCCACATGATTCATCATTCAAACTATTGTTAGTCAAGTTCGCCCCCAGCAAGAAAATAACTTTCTTGATGTAAGAAAATAAAACCTTATTTGTTTATTTAAGAGATGTCACAACATAACAATACTTCTTAAGCACCCGACATTGCATATTGCTTTTTTGAAACGCCAACATGCATCTTTCCTAATGAGAAACATGTTTATAGAACATATAATGTGCCGTTTTTTAAATAGCTAGCTTAGGTAGACATTTGAATAATTGCAATATCTCGTATTCAAATTCCTTGAGCGTGACAAAACCCTTATGAGAAAACAGTGGGCATGTGCTCTAAACGTCTCTTCTTTTGGAAGTCTCAATCGCGGCTACAAACCATGACCCACGATGTCTACCCCCATTTTATTTTTTTCTGGAGTGACTATGCGTTTTGTCGAAAGCCCTCCCCCCAATATTCAAACCCTACCTTCGGATAGAAAAAGCTCATGTCCTTTCTCGACAGTTTTGATTTCTCTTAAATTAAATCAAACCGTCATCATTGCTTCCATAACCAGCCGGAGAACATCTATAATTTGGTAGACTAGCTTGCTAACTTGGTCGTGCCCAATGCGCAATCCATTGCAGTTTCTAGATGCAATAAGCACCCGATAATCTTCAAGATGCTAGCCAAGATCGTGATGATAAAAATATATAAAGTGACTGTGTGATCTGACAAGCTGGAACTTCCGGAATAAACGGTTATGCTTAATAATGTAGTTAGGGTCTATTATGCTTCCTCCTACTAGACCTCCAATTTGCCATTTTTTTATTATGTAATATCTACACCTAACTAACTGTGAAGCATATCACAAATGAAAGCACCCCTATAATCTCTCTTCCACCCCCTATCTTGCTCGCTTAGTTTACTTTCCACAGCCTCTTAGCCCATGGTTCCGGCGTCGGCTTCATCTCCACCGCGATAGCCGCTGTAGCCGCTCGGTCGTCTTCGTGGCTTCTCCTCCATCGCCACAGCCACTTGTCATCATCGTTCTGCGGTCTCTCTGCGGTAGCCGATGATGTATTATGACCTTAAAGATACCGCATCTGAGAATGGGTTGCGTGAATGGAAAAGGGGAAGAGGGGGAGGGGGGAATGTAGCGAATAATGCTCAATCAAGTGCCAAAAACAGCGGCGGTCGGTAGCTACGGGATTGAGGAAGCGACAATCATGGCATAGGCGAAGAGAGAGAGAGAGAGAGAGGTGGACATTGATGTTTGGATAAGATTAGAGTTTTGAGTTATTTTCTTTTTGTGTGCATTTTCTTATTTAAATTTGCACGTGAGTGATATGATTTATGTTGGTAGCATCAACACACGTGATTACAGGAGAAGATTCTCCAACCCATACATGCTACTCCTGGTATTTTGATAAATCTTAACCTTCAATTAAAACCTCATTTTCATAAATCAGCCATCAAAATTTATTAAGACAAGAAAAGGATTGTCGAATGATGTTTGAGGATCTACGAGCTTTTCTTGATAGCTTAATCTATTTGGGGGAAGAGGACCAGTTTTGATTCTAGAATCATATAAATGCATACGTCATGATTTAGTTCGATTCCTAACAACTCCTCTAGTTCTTAATTTGGTCCATCACTCTTGTTATCCCGTCTCAACTCATCTGCCTAATGTGGTTACGTCCACCTCCCGCGTTTCACTTGTGGGGTCCTACTTACACATGATGAGGAGCGTTAAGTTATGTGTTGTGTCTGTATATATTGTTCGGCCATTTCTCGGAACTTTCAAGGAAAATGATTCATCTAATGAATTCATATTGTCCAACGTTTACATTCCTAGTGATTCGAAATGTATGGAACCTTTCGCGGGGACCATGCTTTGGACTTCTAAATGTGGGCCATGGAGAGTGCCTCACATGTTGATTCGCTATGCTGATTGAAATTAGGCTTGCAAATCACACTTTATTTCTGGCTAATTAAACCTAACAATCTTTTTGCTTTTATGAGAATCCGATGCCTTTTTTTTCCCAAAGAATATTTGATAAATCTTCGTGTTTTCCTCACTCTAGGGAACATTGGAAGCCAGCAGCGACGGTTGAATGGTCCACTAGCACCCACCACCATGCTTTGCCGATCTCTTT
The DNA here is from genome assembly GCA_014182845.1 of Corymbia calophylla. Lineage (NCBI taxonomy): Eukaryota > Viridiplantae > Streptophyta > Magnoliopsida > Myrtales > Myrtaceae > Corymbia > Corymbia calophylla. The sequence goes on along the minus strand of CM024694.1, from coordinate 25,988,373 downwards.
TGCTCATGAAAAGGGAAGAGCTTTTAAAGTTGGTGGCGTAATTGGAGAATGCGATGAGCATTTATTTAAACTCTTCAAAGCTCAACGAGATCATATGCTTCGGGACCAGCAATGCGATCAAATCTCGTACAGTGTCTTTCTTCGATTCGCCTGATGCGAACCTAAAAGTTATGGTTAGTTATGAAAATCATCATCAACTTTCGATCGACGAGCATTTTACGCCTTTTAGAACGCAACGAATCTCGCGCGTCATGCATCAGAATAAAAGAAAAAAATCCGGCAGTACTGTACGCCGTGAAGTTTTAGCATGTTATGGAAACATGTATATGTATAATAAAAACTAGAAGATGCTGAGTATAATTAGGGGGAGCATTGAGAGAGATTACAGCAAATAAACTGTTCTTACGGCTCTTACATGAAAGGTTTGTCCGATAAGGTGAGCATAGGCAAGAAAAGAAATGCTTGGACCATTCTATGTACTGTTTCTCTTGATTGATCTTGTCATGGTACTCTTTCCGGCATTATTGGCATCCAGAAAGTGCAGCTAAAGAGGGCAAATCCCGGCACTGTGTATGTGGGTTTCGTTCATCGTTTCCCGCAGGCGAGAAGACAAAACGAGAAGTGAAAACATAATGTAGAGACCCACCAAAAAGTACTCATGTATCTAATGCCTTGTTCCTTGGATGCCACCCTATGTCATTCAGTAGCTTGATTGATTGACAAAGTCGAAGGTGTACGTCGTTCCCATATTGCACTCAATTTAATGAGTTTGTTTGAGGTTGGGAGGCACAGCACATCCTTATATGTAATTCAAGTACCTTGATGTGGACGGATCGATGTAGCTACTATGGTATCATATGGGTAAGAAAATTAATGTTTATAGTAGGTTTGATACCGCGAAAGGCAACTTTTAATGTGTAGGGCTCATATCAAAGTCGCCATGGGCGGCAAGGTGGATCCAAATAAATCGAGCAGCGTTTTCGTGCATAAGATTGTGTGGTGATTTGTAGTCGACCTTGGTGTACCTTGCTTTTTGGAACTTTTCGTGAAGAATTTCTGAGTAGTCTCTTCTTGCATAAGTATGATTGACGGATCGAACTTGGAAAAATTTTCTATACTTTTTGTCTTTTCATTTTAATTTCATGCAACAAATGAAAAGGGTAATAAAAAACATATAATTAACATATTACTCATTTTAAATTAATCATAACTTATAAATTGGAAAAGCCTGGTTGACATACATATGGGATCTCATATTTCTTTTCACTAAGTGGATTTTCTTTTCTTTTTTAATTCGCCAGATAATATTTTATGAAAGTCCAATTTACACTTATGAACTCATTAGTATCACCATCTGATTTTAGGGTTAAGCTTACGATTGCCAAATGATACAAATGCACATGTTTGTACATCAATTTCTCACTTACTTTGTCAGACATTAATCTAGAAACAAAGTCTACATCAAATCGTCAATGTGCCACCGCGTGGAGACGAATACGTGCTCGCTTTTGTAGAATCAACCCTCCCATGCACAAGCTAAAAGCGCTTTCAGCTGCTAGAATCCTGATGAAAACAATCCAATCAGAGAGCATCCAGCAATCGTTGTTAACTCATGCACAACTGTATTCAGGAAGATTGATTTTCTTTTCCTCGTTCACTTCTTCATAAAAAAAAAATATTTTTTTTTGGCTCCTTAATCGCTCTTTTCTTTAGTCATTTAGAAGGGATGCCGACATTATTGTATATAAGATCGCCCGAATCCTAAACATGCCCCCACCATGTTGTTTTAATCAAGGGAATTCGAGCAAATCCAACATTAAAAAATGGCAACATTTTCGCAATTGATCGTTCTTGGGACACCGTATCATTCGAGGACTCCATTATCATTCAAATCAACTTTAATTGTCAAGTGACGACTTTTTGATTTTTCGAGATTTAAAGAATTGGTTTTCGAGCAATCCAAAACAAATGTGGATGTGGGTGTGACAAGCAATGCGCCCATTCCAATCATAAGAGTTTTCAAGTGACAATAACCTACTTTTAATAGAATAATATAACATAAATTAAAATAAATAAAAAAGGCGTGGGGGTTGGGTGGAGTTAGCTTTAAGTCATGTGAAGTGACACTTTCTCTCAACAAATCATTTGATTACATGTCTAAATAATTGGGTTATCCTATGCCTAGGTTGCGGTCTAGAATGTCCATATCTGAAATTTTTTTAAAAAGAAAGCATGTCGCCCAATGAAATTCCAATCAAGTATTTCTGAACTTAATCAATGGAGAATCCCATGAAGAGATTAGGTTGGGAGAGAGACTTTGGTCAATTAGATGAGACAAGAGATACGTGCCTGGGGTTCAGGATAAAGGGGGACACCAAGATAGATGGCTACACAAGCAGCCACTCAATTAATCCGTGCTTAACCTAATAAAGTGACATTTAGGTGAGCATGTGACACGACATATGATTGCACTTCTATATTTATTTGAAGTCGTCTAGTTTAATAGCACCTATCCTAAGCACATGCTTCTTCTTTGAGCCTATCCAATTTTGCTATTTGGGTTGCAATTATTTATATGATAGTTCTCATGTTAGCCATATCGGGGTAATTACTATAGTTATTGCTGTATTTTTACTCTTGTATTGCTTGAAACACTAGGTCAAAGATTATTGATAAAATTACTAGATGGGATGATTGAATACATGTGTTTTAACGTGACAACCTAAGTCATGGATTTGCAATATATTAGGAGTTCCCTTTCAAATTGAATGGAAATCCAAGTCTCCCGTGAAGAATTGTGTTTGTGGGTGGTGGGGTGCATATCATAAACTATAAAAAAGTGTTGAGGTCATATAGATCCCATAGATATAAGATGTTGAATACTTTAACACCTCCTCTCACACGTATAATGAATGAGAAGTTGCACATGCAAAATAAATCAGTATAGAAGCTGACTCTAATATCATATTAGAAAGTTTCAACTCTAAAGCTTGATCCGCCTTGCATAAGTAGTAATTTTTTTTTGGCCATTCCTTCACTTATAATTTTAAGATTTTTAGTTAGACTTTCTAAGATTTTAGCAAAGGTTGCAAATTATCAATTTAACACTAAGGTCGTTATACTTTGTGGGAAGTTCTCTTTTCATCCAATCCCTATATTTTTTCCTGTCATTAGTTCTTGTACAATTTTTTTATGACAATCTAACGAGTCATTCAAATAAATTTTTCTTTTTTTCCCCTCTATCATTAGTCCTTGTATAATTTTTTTATGACAATCTAACGAGTCATTCGGATAAATTTTTCTTTTTTACTCATAATTGACGGGGTTTGCTTAGATGTCAGCATCAACTCCCCCATTATTGAGTGGCTCAAAGCGAAACTTCCTTCTGCTTGTAAACAAGGAACGCGACCGGAAGTGTGTGATTTTCCATCTATAAGATTATTCAATTAGGTATTGCCTGTCAATAACCAATGCCAACTCAGAATTTCCCATCAGATGTTGAAAGGGAAGTTGAAAATAAGTGTACTTGCTGTTGTTCCAGTCCCCTCATCTAGACGCTACAATGAAGTGATGACAGCTCAACCTCTGTAGTCAACGTGAAATTAACGTGGTGACATATGATAGGACGGGATTTTCCTTACTTTTGAATTTTGTTTGTCCGTATGGATGCTTATTTGCAATCTGTCACATTAATATTCGATACTGTTACTCGATATTGTTGGTCCTACATAATCACGTGAAGTACTAATTCTTGAGATTTAATTACACCACATGTATTGTTTCAACATATAGAATGGGTATTGCGGTTATTGGAAAACCCAAATTTATTGAAGTATCGTGTCAAAGGGAAGTTTTTTATATGTGCAAACCCTATAACTTTTAACATGGAAAACAGGTGAAGCGCACCAAAATAATGGAAGGCAATAAAAATGTGTGAAGACCACGCAAGGACAGAGGTCTTTGCACTGCTAACGTGAGGAATTGGTCCATGAAATTGTCGGGAGAATTATTCAAGGACTCGACCCCGTCTGTTGCGGAGCCTTCTGTACTTGGGATGTTCGTACTTGGGGCATGTGCATGTGAAAGACTCGCCAGAAAAGAAAGAGGACATGTTTGACTTCTTTAACAGATTGATCTTTTGTTGTCCGGAATCGTTCCACCAAATCAAGCTAAATCACATTTTTAGAAAATCAATAGGATCAACATTGGATCCTATCTTAAGGGGAACAGCAAATTCAAACGCACATCCTAAATTCTAACTAGTTTTGTCCATTATATAATATCAAATCTGTTCGATTTTTTTATTCTGAGCAACATGTCAAAAGTATAAATAAATAATTTCGCTGTAAAGATCCATGGATTCTGGGAAAAATATGTCGTTTTGCAAGTGTTTAAAGTACGATGAGTTTGACAATCAAAGGTGATTGTTCCAGCGGTAAAAATGTTATTTTGTCTTACACGAGACCACAAATTTGATTTATGTTATGAACCAATCTCTAAACTACTTATGCTTTTACTCATAAAAAAATGGAGAAAGTTTAAAAAAGGGCCCCAAATCTTTTCATTTTCATAAATAAGGGCTCGAAATAAATTTTATTTTAAATAAGAGCTTGAAATTGTCTTAGTTGTTTTAAATAAAAGTCTTAAGTGACTATGATTGTTTCAAATAAAGGTCTCACCTCACCGGTTGGCTAAATTTTCTGATCGATCAAGGGTATTTTCGTCCGAATCTTCTTCTTTTTTCTTTCCTTCTTTCTCCTCTTTTTCTAGTTCTTCTTCTAGTTCTTCTTCTAGTTCTTCACCGGTGGTCGGCTGGTCGCTAGTGACACTAACAGAGGGCTAGGCGAGGGTTGCCCTCACTTGATACGGCAAGGGCCACCCTCGTCGGCGAGGGGCGGCTTCGCTTGGGGAGGCCGCCCTTTGTAGCCAATCGCGAGGCCAGCGAGGGCTCGACGATCCTCGCCTTGCTTGCCTAGGCGCAAGTGAGGCAGACTCTTGCCAGATCTGGTGAGAGTGGCCTCGTCCACGGCCAGTGAGGGCTTGCAAGCCCTCGTGTGCGGCCGGCGAGGGCGGTTAGCCGTGAAGGGCGGCCTCCTTAAGTGAGGCCACCCCTCGCTTGTGGCTAGTGAGGGCAATTCTCGCCGGATTGGGCAAGGGTGACCCTTGCCTAGCTTTTGTGGGCGTCATCGGTGGCTAACTAGCCATCGATGAAGAGAAAGAAAAAGAGCAAGAAAAAAAGAAAAAAAGGGAAAATGATAAATGACGAAAATATTTTTGATTGCCAAAAAGTCGGGCCCTTATTTGAAATAGACATAGTTACTTTAGGCTTTTATTTGATACAATATTCACTTTAGGTCATTATTTGAGAAAATGATGGCATTTCAGACTCTTATTTAAAATAATGTATACTTTAAGCCCTTATATTTGAGAAAATATAGGCACTTCGGGCCATTTTTTGGAATTTCTCCTAAGAAATGATATTATTCGCGACATAAACAACAATTGGATCACATGTACATGTTGATGAAATAAGTGCTTGGAGTTTGTGGAATACCCGTTCGTGTATTTTTTCCGACTCTACCTTCATGATATATTTGATATCTCGCGTTACAATCTCTATGGATACTTACAAAGTTAAGTATGAGAGGGCCCACATCATAGTTTGGCCAAATTCAAGGTAATAATTATCAAAAAAAATTCATAAATCTATTACATTTGTTGTGGCAATTTATTCAAACTTTTTGAGAATTTGCCAATATAATTCTTCTAGCTAATTTTAAATGGAAAATGCTAATGCTGTAGTCCAATTATTGCTGGCTGTCCTATTTGGTGTGGCCTATGCTGATGTGGATAATTTTTCTCAATTTTTTTCTTTTTTTCTTTCCTTTTCACTAGTGCCCTCCCCCAATCTAGCAAGGACAGCCCTCATTGACCACTAGTGAGGTTGGTTCTTGCTAGATTTGGGTGAGGGTCGCTTCACCTGTGGCCACCAAGGATTGCGATAAAAAAAGAAAGAAAAGAAAACATAAATAAAAAATTACAAGAATTATTCATGTCAGTGCTGTTAATACCACGTGTGACGGCCAGCTTCCGTGTTAGCAATTTTTGATCAATATTGGTCGAATGAATTATAGTAATAAATTATCAAAATATTTATGATTCAATTGGCCAAATTAAAAAAATTTAAGATTGAATTGGTACAAGTACAATAAATTAGAATTTTCTAAATAATTTTTTTATAAATCGGAGCATCTGACAGGTAGAACTAGAACTAAAGCGAAATTACTTGTGTCGCCGAAAGTTCAACAAGCTGGACCGATGAGACGTGCATCAGACGTGGATGTTCTCCCACAAGTTTTCAGGCAGGACCAAAACCTAATCAGAGAAAAGACGCTACTTGTTTGGCACGTGAGAATGGAACTTCTGGACACCAATTATTGCATGCATTGTCAAATGCGTGTAGACATGGTCAAGACCATTATGATAGTTGTAGTGTTGTTTTCGGTTTCGATTGAAGTGTACCGAAAGTAAGGGATGCAGATGCTGATTTGGTTGGATACAAATGGCGTTCGTCGATTAGGTTAGTCACCCCTGTTGAACTTTCCTGAGAGAAGAGTGACGTTTTCTCATTAGCCCAAACTACTCCACACACACATAAATGTAAATATTTATTTATTTTATATATAAATAAATATAGGAAAAATGACACAAACTTTGACTTAATGTGTAATGTGATCCTTAAACTTTAGTCCAATATTTAATGTGATCCATGAACTTTTGATATATATTAATATTCAATATCGTTCTTCCATTGATTTAAGTTCAAAGACCATATGAAACATTTTCATATAATTCAAGGACTAGTTTGAATATATATCTAAAGTTTTGAGATCATATTGAAAAAAATTAAAAATTTGGAGATCATATTGAACATTGGACTAAAGTTTAAGGATCGCATTGAACAAATTAAAAATTTAAGAACTACATTACACATTGAATCAAAGTTTATGAACTATTTATGTCATTTTCTCATGAATTTATAAGACTAAAAAAGGGGTAAAAAGTACTAGTTGTGTAGCATAGAACTCCCAAGTCGATATCTTCAGCATTCAAGCGCCTAGGTGCAGAATACATACGGTTCAAGGAAAAAATTTCATGATACGGTTTTCCATTCTTTCCCTTGAATAAATAGAGTTACGTTGGCTAATATACAAATGTCATTTTCAAGACTTCGAGTGCAGTGAGAATTTTTAACTAAGCTAATTCTCACCCACAAGTCGTATAGAAGGTCTTGTGAGATGAGACTGTTTAGCCATTGTTTTTATGAGGAAAAATGATACAAATAATTCATGAACTTTGGTCCAAGGTTGGTTCAATGCATAATGTCGTACTTGGATCTTTAATTTATTCAACGTGATTCTTGAACTATTAATAAATGTTCAATTTAGTTCTTAGACTATATAAAAATATTCAATGTTGTTAGTCTACTAGTTCAAATTATCAATATTGGTTAATGTAGTTTCAATCCGTTAAATTTGAATGGTGGACAAAAAAAAAATTACACATGAATTATCTAAGTAATATGTTTATCTCAAATCACGTCATTAAATAACGATAGACAAATTAACACCTTAGTTTTTCTTTTCCTTTTCAAAATTAGATGAATAAAAAGATGGATATGTTGACTCGTCATTTTTAAAAATCTAGGTAAGCATATATATCATCAAATAACGTTTGAATTATTGTTTGAGCAAATGGAAGGATTATATTAAGCATTTACTAATAGTTCAAAAACTATATTGAATAAATTAAAAGTTTAGGGATTACATTACAAATTGGGGCAAAGTTTAGGGACCATTTATGTTATTGTCCATTTTTCGAATGGCCTAGGGGCATGAGAGCAAAGGTTTGGTAACCTCAAGGTCAAGCCTCAAAAATGGGTTAAGACCAGGCCTTAGACCAAGTGATTTTGACTTAAAGCATTTTGTACGCAATTTGGTGGGGATTTAGATAAGCATGTCCATTGACATTAGATTGCTCACATTTGGAGTAATAAACTTTTCTCTACTTAGAAACAACCATTTTGTCAGATTAACATGGTGAATGAAATGCATATGAATAAGAAATTCTAATTTTAAATGTCAATATCACATGTTATTTTGATGTAATATTATATCGAGGCCAACATTTCTGAATTTAAGATTCAACATGATCATTTAGAAATGTCATGTCGATATACTCTAATGAATAATGTTTATTCTTGTATCAGAATTGTACGTGATCTACATAGCATACTTTTAATTTCAAAATTCTTATAAATAGTGTTAACCGCCTCTCTCTCTCTCTCTCTCTCTCTATATATATATATATATATATGTATTTTTAACTTGTACCGAATTTGCACGTTTAGGAGTACTTCTGTCATACATCATCCACGTGAAATGGGAATTCCCATATTAAAAAGAACTGGCATCAAATCAAAACCATCATCGCTCTCTCAACCAAAACAAAATGAGAACTCAATTTGACATAAATAAGAAGAAACAAAGCAATGTCCATCAAAATTAACAGAAATAAACGAGAAAACAGGACAAAAAATCTCATGTCGCCTTTTAATACATGGCATGAATTTGGACCAAAGGCAGCTCGCCCAATGAATAGATCTGGTACAATATAAGGATGCAAAATTCATCACTCCCTCCATCTTCACCTTCAAAAATTTGGCTCAAGTAAAGACAATACATGTAGCAAAACCAGCATTCTAGCTATAGTGAACAAGAAACAGCAAGGCCCTCCAAAGGATGTGAGAATTACAGATGTGAGGGCTCAAAAGGATGCAATCTGAATACCGAGCCCTTTCAGATGATAGTATGCTGTCTAAGTATCTTTTTCACTAAGCTTTTTCTCAGATCCTCTCACGTTGAGATTAAACCATTTTTTTTTGGCAGGTTTATCTTTCCCATCAGCAGTTCCGTCTTCCCCTGGACTTCCTACTTTTGAGTCTTCGCTCGGAACCTTCTCGGCAGTGCTTCCATTATTCATGTGACCAGCACTCCCGCTACTGCTAGCTAACCCCCTCAATACAGTGAATGAAGAATGGACGCAATCTCGTTGCTTTAGCAGCTCATCTACCTGCAATGATCAATCAAATTGACCAGACCAGCCGGGATGAACCGGTCATAAATCCTTTTAATGTTCAAACTCAAAATTTGAAGAAAAAGAAAGGATCAGAGAAGCAGAATCACAGGTGCACTTAGCCACTGATCTTACTATACGCGAGGCTTTTAAAGTTTTGTTTTGTTGATGCTTGTCCTACTCATGAATCAAGTTTGGTAGGGCAAAAGGTGGATTTACATAATTGAAAACATATCTTCTCTCTCCAAATTACATACTTACACAATTGTTCTGGCATAATGTCCTTTTGTGCCTTGAACTGCTCTTCACTAAGTAGAGAAATTTTATGATTTATGTTTTCATAAAATTTTGTATTCTATCCATTATGAATAGATTTAGGCATGAAGCAAAATTATTTTGTTAAGTAAATTTTTTAATTAAATTATTAATACGTGTCATTTACTTCATTTTTTGATATTGTCTATTGGGACAAAAAAAGATTTGTCTTCTTTAAAAATCATCTAGCATCCTAAGAGTGTTGGATAGAGAAAAAGATTTATCTTCATTGCATAAATAAACTAAAACTTGAGTCGGAGAGTTGATGAGTATGTGCAGACAAGCCCAGGCACATGACCTGAAAGCGCTTTCACAATCCTCATTGCATAAATGAATGCAAGATACCAGTTTCAAAGTGCTGCATGAGCTTAATTGCACAATGATGCAAATCAAGCCCGATGCGCCCAATCATAGACATGAAAATATGTAATCATGGCAAGACAAGGTGATTTAAGACTCTCCGAACAGGAATCAAGGAGTATGACTGTATAATGGGCTAAAGGAACTTACAGACTGCTTCTCTTGACTGTATCTGTTGGTTGCTTCTTGGTAGCGTGCCAATGCCTACAAAAGCATGCTCTGAATAAAAGACGAGATCTTATAACTGAGCTGCCAAGACAAGAGTGGATGGAAAGGCAACAAGAGATACCGCTCTATATTCAGTCTCAAATTGCCGTAACTCAGTTCTTTTCCGCAAAATTTGAGACTCAACTTCCTTGAGCTTCTGTGTGGTATCCTCATATGTCTTAGCACAAACAGCCTCAATTGTATAGGAAGCTGTCTTAAAGAAGTTGTCTCCTAGAAAATTCAGGATAGGTCAGTAAGATAGGTCCAGAAAAAATTACTTTCTAATGTTTTTCCCCCTTAGAGAAAGTGAGAGATCAAGGGAAAAGAAACAATGGAAAAACTAAAATTAATCTGACCATAAACAGCAAATATATGGGTTCCAGCTTTGAGTTGTGAAATTTCACAAGGTTGAAGTCCTTCCAACCTTTTGAAGAAAGCAGCTTCAGGGTCCTTTGCCATTGCCAACTGCACAACGAGAATGATAAAAATTTGTTCAACGATGACAGAAAAAGCATTGTATGTTGATAACAAAAAGAAGAGGACAGGAAAAGGTAACAAAGCTAACATACCGCATTCATAGTAGAATCCATTCGGTACACTTGAAAATGTAAGAAATACATTCCTGCAGATGTCACCTTGCCTGTTTTCTCAGAGTCTTCCTATATTTGAAGAAATGAACGTGTTACTAGAACCATCAGTAACCCTGTGAATCATGTAGCGCTGACAAGGTACAAAGGAGTGATAATCCTTACTATAGAGATTCTACATGGATGTAAACCTGTCGTGATGCAATCTATCTCGCTTGAGTGATTTTCATGTAGTCTAATTTCAAGAATATAATTCCATTTTAATATTGCTGAAGACTGCAACAAGTATTGTGCCAAAATGCTAGTGACAGTTCTTTAAGCAATGACAGCTGCAGATTTGACAATGGGCACATCGGGGATTAAGTTACCTGTAAGGCCAACCCATAACCACCATTGGCATCTTGTTCAAAGTAAAGTAGCTGGATATATACAGAAGACAGCAAATGTGGCATTAATTTTTCCCCCAACTATATAGGAAAGGAAGATGTTTACAATGGTTAATGGACATATAGGACATCCTTGAAAACATTTTATGTACCTTGAATTTGCTGTGAGCTGTGGATGTAACTCTGACCACCAATCCTGCCTCAGCCTGTTGCTCGTTGATTGTTACACTAAAAAAGTGGGCAGCCTGCTTTTCAACCTGAAGAAGAGGATTCATTTCTTTTTTGAGTTGACAACTATGCAATTGACATATGAGAAAATTTCCTCATGGGCATGGGACAAGCACCTTTCCACTAAATGATGTCCCAATTGGAAGGGGTCGAACTGTCACCGTACCATTCATAGCTTCTTCAAGAACAGTGGCGGAGATTGATGTTTTGATGGGCACGCCAAGCTTGCTAGAAAATAGCAGTGAGACAGGAGATAGTACATAACTGAAGAAGTAATGTTCAAGTGAAACTTTACCTGAATAATGCAGCAAACATTGTATTGACGGTTCCCAGGTTAGACAAGTCGATTTCCACATCCAAACCATCAGTATCAAGTGCCTGATGCGATTATTTGGAAAAAGCAACAAAGTCATGCTGATGCATTGTAGCATTAAAACAACAAAATCAGTACAAGAGCAATGAAGGACCTGATACAAGCAAGTGCATTGATTTAAACATAATATCAGATGAAAATGTGAAAATAATAGAAAAAGAGAAGATATTTATATTTCTTAACATTGACACATGCATTGGCAAGATGAAAACTCTTAATTTCCAACTGACAGATGGCCAACCCATAGTGAACACGTAGCATGGTTTCATCAAAAAATTGAACAGATGAAGTTGTCCTCGACAGTTCCAGTTTCATATTCAGGTGATCACTTTTCAGAGCTGGATTGTATCCAGTATACCACTAAATAAAGAAAATAAGACCTGAAATTTCCAAAGTGCCTCTAAAACTAGATTTATGGCATTGAAAGGATCAGAGAACAGCAACTGACAAGTTTGAATCAATCTTTGACCACACAAACGCAAATTAACAAATTTATTTCTGTTTCACTCTCAAACACACAAGTAAAAGATCTCTCTCTCCAAAAATCTACATTTCATTCACATGATATTAATTTGGCGTTATATTATACATGCACAGGCAGATTCCTAAATCTCATGAAAGGCTTAGAGTAAATTAGAAGAACACACCTCAAATCCTGCGCTGTCATATTGCCTTCTTTTCTCTGGATCAGACAAGATACTATAAGAATATGCAACCTCCTTAAAAAGCTCTGCAGCTTCAGGATTGTTGGTGTTCTTGTCAGGATGATACCTGCCCATAAATAATTGTTGTTACTGACACTGCATTGAGATCGGTCACAGCCACCTTAATAACACAATCAATATGACAACTAAGAATGTGCACATTCATTCGTTGAAATCCTACTCGTCATAGTGAATCACTTCAAGCAAACGTGTATTAGGATGACTCCATCACCATTGACAACACAATGCGCATAAATGCTAAAATATTGAAACCACTCACCCGTATATATCGTTCACTGGAATAATATCTGTGGCAGGTCAAATACTTCAAAGCCAGATCAACAGAAACTTCAAAAAACAATAAGAACAGCATCTATTTTCAAAGATCTCACACCCGATGCAATCACGAAACCCATTCAGCATTCACACGCCTAATCTTGCTCAACAAACACTAATTTACTAGCTGAACTCAAACGGACACATTAGATTTCAGGAACCAGATACGCACATTAACCAAGCAACATGGCAGATTGATTGCAAGAAGAAATTAAAGTCCTTGCAGACACCCACAAACGTTCGACGACAAAGCTCACGAATTTGACAGGAAACTTTAAGGACGAAAAACAAAAAGAGAGAGAGAGAGAGAGGAGAAAGAAAATCAAGAAAGCAACATACTTGAGGGCAAGCTTTCTATAAGCAGATTTGATCTCTTGGTCGGTGGAATCTCTCGATACGCACAAGACCTCGTATGGGTCTCGCCGGATGGCCGGTGCAGATGGACCTTCGAGCTTTGACCCCATCTCTCCGTCTCCCTCCCCCCGTCTCTCTTTCTCTCTCTAGAGAAGGGCCGTATCCCGGGCCCCTATATGAATCTGCAGCTTCTTGGAATAATTCAAAGATCCCTAAATCTTTCAAGTCGCGAGCTATTCAGGGTCAACAAAAACTCCCCCAACACAAATCCAAAAATGATAAATTTATTAGCGCCTCCCCGGAACGAAGTACGACGCTCGCACGCGCTTTTCTCGGGAAAAAGAACCCAATGAGATCGACCGCGAAACGAACCGAAATCCGGGAAAACGGATGAAGATTTTCTCTCGTGCTGGGTTGGGAAAATCGAATAGTTTATGGATCGGCGATTGCGGAGTGAAAAAGAAAAGGATAAAGAAAGAAAAGAGTGTGCTTATTTCGTTCTTGACTTTCTACCGTACGAATTAAAACAAAATTGCGACAGTCTCTTTGTACGAGATTGCAAGTCTTGTCCTTTTGGCCAATGATATATTTAAGTCTTTCTAAAGCATTTTACATGTCTGCCTTTCTTTAGAAAAACATTGACAATATAATTCTACTTTTGTCCCATTATTGTTAAATTAGAGCAATGATACAAACCACCCTATAAGTGCAGGGACCTTTTTGAAATTTGAAAAAACACAGTCAATAGAGGAGTAAAATAAGTGGTACGGCACAAGTTGTGTCATCAAATTCCTAAAGAGATTTTGGTCACACAGGAAATAATGGCTTGATCGAAAGGAAAATCATAATTCGGCCAATTTATACATAAAATTTGAGGGGAGGGGCCAATATGAAAATGATTTGAAAAGTCGAGTAGCCATCAATATAAATTTCCTTACTTTTTTTTTTCTTCATAAGGAGTTATTAAGTTGTAATTTGGTCAAGTAATACACTTTTCATTTAAATACATGATTATATGAGATTCTCATGAGTAAACTTCCATTTTCAGAGATCCTTCAAAGACCCGTAAAGTGCAATGGATTATAACTTCAAGAACAAGATGGGACAGAAAGCTTGCACAGTTATTTTCTTGACTTCGGGATGACTAACCCTAGTTGATGGACGAGATCCCTCATGACCATGCTGGAGAAGCTTCCTTTACAAATTCATCTGCTTGGATTGACTAAGAAGTCAAGTAGAAAGATACTATATGCGAGCTTCATCAATCATAAATTCTCAAGCTTGCGCTTGACTCAAATAATGTTTCAAATAAGCCAAGCTTGACTAGACTCAAATTGTTGCACTTGATTTTATTTTATTTTTTACTGTAAGTTTCTCAGTCTAAGCAAGAGTTAAAAGGTCAAACCTGACTCGAATCTGAAAAATGAAGTAAAATGGAAACATTGCATTGTCAATCAAGTAATATCTATAAATGTTATATATGTTTATAATATATGATAAACAACTTTTCGATCATGTGTGGTAATGATAGTTTGAGCTCTACACCAGTATGCACTCGAGCTATTCAAATTCAAAACAAAATCGAGCCAAGCTCCAAGTGACTCGGAGTAGCTTAAACTCTCTTGTGCTCTATTTTGATCATGCCTCAAGTAGTGGATCTGGAGATAACTTCATGTCCTAAATGAACTCATCCTTTATTAAGGAGAGTAACCAATTGTCTAATGTCTCCAAATCTTACACAAGAAGGGCGAATCACCGAGTAGTTCCATCTCAGAAAAGTTGTCCAGTCAAATTGGATGGTTGTACGTATTGAGTTCTACTTACAGAGGTTCCCAACGCAGAGTGATCTTTCCTTGAGGTTTCTGGTGTGGCTCATACAAACCTCACTTTCTTTTCTTCGACTTCAATTCTTTCTTCTCTATCCTATGCTGATGCTTATATTCAGATTGGTACATAAAGGGCCAATGTAAACTTCCCATGTCATCCTCATATGCTATCCAAAAGCCATTCTCAAATGTGCTTTGGCAAAGAGATAAATCCCTCCACTGATCAGCTACATGTCTTGACCGTCAAGTGTGAGGGGTACAACACCAGCCTCTACATCTGTGGAGGAACTTCCAGGCACGACCTGCGTGCGAGGAGGAGAAAAGAACTGCGGCTTGGGAGGCATTGGAATGCTTTTCGAGTTGCCCATTAACATTTCCAGTACTTGCGTCATAGAGGGCCGATCCTTTGGATATATTTGAATGCACCACAAACCTACCATAGTCATCTTTCTTGACACAGCAACTTCTTCTTCCACAAGGTCGCCGAATTCTTGTGCTCTTTCTTCATTGATTCTGTCGTAAATCCAGCCTGGAAAATACGATTCACTCGATTCGCTTCCCTTCACTTTTTCATGCTTCCTCCCGCCAACCATCTCGAGCAACAGCATTCCGAAACTGTAGACGTCGGACTTATGAGAAGGATTTCCCAGATTTCTCATGAATATTTCAGGAGCAATGAACCCGATTGTCCCCCTAGCACCTGTCATGGTTACGAAGCTTCTATTCCTGGAGTATATTTTTGCCAACCCAAAATCAGAGATCTTTGGATTGAAGTTCTCGTCGAGCAAAACATTATGGGGCTTTATGTCGAGATGCAATATTCGCGAGGCACAACCCTTGTGCAAGTACTCAATTCCAAGGGCAACCCCTATAGCAATTTCGAGCAGTCTTTCCATTGCCAAAGAAAGGTTTGACTCTTCTTTATGCAGCAGATCTCCTAGAGATCCATTAGGCATGAACTCATAGATTAGAGCTCGTTTTGAACCTTCCAAACAGAAACCGAGCAAACGGATGATATTAACATGGTGAATCGTGCCTATGGTTGCAACTTCGTTGATGAACTCCTGGCTGCTGTTGCTGGACTTGTCGAGTATTTTGACGGCGATGGGTCGCCCGTCCAGCAGCTTTCCCTTGTAGACGGTACCAAATCCACCTTCGCCCAGTCGCTCCTTCAATGTGTGAGTCATCTTCTTTATGTCCTTGTATGAGTACTTGGTTAACAAGGTTGACTGGTACTTTCTTATGAATTGTTCTGCATTTGCCCTCTCTTCCGCAGTTTCATCTTTGCCCAAACGGGATGTCTTCCGGACTGACCGAATTCTTTTCTTAAAAATGAACAGTAAGGCCATAACGAGCACAAGAGAAGAGCTTCCCAATGCACAACCTGCAAATCATGCACCAACTGATTAGCTTAATGGACAACCAGTAATCTTTTCGCAAAGTAATAAAGATGATTAATTTGCAGAAGGAATTCCAGCAAATCGTATCTATGAGAAGCTAGTAAGCAATTAGGGGTTCTCACAAGCGGACAAGTAAAACAGAATGCGGTGCCATTGCTCCTTGAGAATCCCTGTAAACAGGCATAGTCTGTACCTTTTCAATAGGCACAGCCGAAACCAAACCACCCAACGAAAATAATAAATCATCAGAATTCAATGTAATTGCTGATAATACTCGTCTAGCTTCCAAAATCTCCTTTATCATCAACTTTATATAGTCTACCCGTGAAAACCGAAAAGAACAAAGAAAAACTATGGATTTTGTTGAGTATGTCTTGAATTTCCTTTTTTATGGGCTAAGGCCAATGTCAGGGCTTAGAGGCAATATAAATATTTTTTTATCAAGTTATTAGGTTAAGAAAGTCTTAGTTTCTCAGAGCCACTTTTAATCAATCCTTGATTTTTATAGTGGATTTTGCTTCTCCTTTCCTCGTGATTTTTCCCGCAAGGGTTTTCCACATAAATCCAGTGTTCTTTTATTCTTCTCAAATTTTATTTCGTTATTGTTATCGCCTCTGCCATAACAATATGGTATCGGAGCTTTGGGAGTTTTTCTCGATCTTCTGGCTATAGCTTCAAATTCAACAATGAGATTTGATATTGAGAAGTTTGATAGGAGCAGCAATTTCAACCTATGGCAATTACGTATGTCGGTTGTTCCTACAGGGTTTTAATCAATCCTTGATTTTTATAGTGGATTTTGCTTCTCCTTTCCTTGTGATTTTTCCAGTAAGGGTTTTCCACATAAATCCAGTGTTCTTTTATTCTTCTCAAATTGTATTTCATTATTGTTATCGCCTCTGCCATAACAATATGGTATCAGGGCTTTGGGAGTTTTTCTCGATCTTCTGGCTAAAGTTTCAAATTTAACAATGAGATTTGATATTGAGAAGTTTGATAGGAGCAGCAATTTCAACCTATGGCAATAATGTATGTTGGTTCTTCCTATGTAGTAGGGTTTGAAGAAAATTCTATTTGAGAAAGGGAAGAAACTAGAAAACATGTCAGGTGAAATATGGGAAGAATTGGATGAAAAAGCCTTGTCTACTATTCAGTTGTGTCTCATGAATGAAGTTTTGCAGGAGGAACTAGATTGCAAAACAGTTGTAGGTTTATAAAACAAATTAGAGAGTATTTTTTTGACAAAATCCCTCACTAGTCAATCTCTCACTAGTCAGTTGAGGCTCAGGTAACGGTTCTTCACTCTTCGTATGACTGAAGGTTCTTCTCTTAAATCTCAAATTTCTAAGTTCAATGCTATTATCTCTGAATTAAGAAGTATTAATGTTAAGATTGAAGATGAGGATCGGGCTCTTTTCTTGTTAGTTTCCCTACCTTCCTCTTATAAGAATTTTAGAGAGACCATGATTATTAATAGAGAAACTATTAATGTTGAAGATGTCAAAACTAACCTTTTGAATAAGCAAAAACTAGATACAAAATTGACTTTTGAAGGCAATAATGATCATGGAGCTGGTTTGGTTTCTAGAGGAAAGTTTGTTGAAAGAAGCAATAGTGGCAGGACCTGATCAAAATTGAAGCATAAAGATTTGATTTACAACTATTATAAATCTAAGGGGCACATCAGGATAAATTATCTGAAACTGAAGGCAAAGCAATAAAGAGAAAATCATACTAATTAGCATAATCAAGGGAATGCAAATCTAGAGAACAATAAGAATTACCAGAACAGGCAAAATCAAAGGAACAAAAATCCTGCTCAAGCTGGTGTTGCTAAAAAATAAAAAACAAAGATTGGTTATTAATTGCAGATGATAAAGACAAATTCAATGATAATTGGATTCTTGATTCAGGCTGTCCGTATCATATGTGCCCTAATTGTGACTAATTTTCCATGTATAAATAACATAATGGTGGGGTTATTCTGATGGGAAACAACACTAAATGCAAAGTAGCTGATTGAGACTATCAGTATTAAGATGCATGACGACATTATCAAAACTTTCGATAATATCAGATATGTTCCAAATTTTATGAAGAATCTCATCTCCTTGTGTACTCTTGATGCTAATGGTTGTAGGTTTACAACTGAAGGCATAATTATAAAGATTATGAGAGGTTTACTTTTTATTAATGAAAGGGCTTAAAACTGGCATTTTGTGTCAGTTGCAAGGCACTACAATTACTAGTTCAGCTGCAATTTCATTCGCTATGACAGAATTAGCCAAACTTAATAGTGGCATATGAGATTAGGTCATATGAGTATTAGAGGGATGGAGGAACTGAGTAAGAGAGGTCTTTTGTGTGGTCAAAAAATTGAAAAATTAGATTTCTATGAGCATTGCGTCTTTGGAAAACAAAAAAAGGTCGGTTTCAAGACAAGGATTCACACAAAAAATGGCACTTTGTGTCATATTCACTGTGATCTTTGGGAACCTGCGAAAGTTCCTTCAAAAGGCCTTAGTTTGAGGTATTTACTCACTTTCATTGTGATTTTCCGAGAAAGGTTTGAGTTTATTTTTTAAAGCATAAAGTGATAAAGTGACGTTTTTGTTACTTTTAAGCAATGGAAAACATTGATTGAGAAGCAAATTAGTAAGAGGATTAGGTGTTTGAGAACAGATAATGGGATGGAATTCCGTGGAGGTGAATTTAATGAATTTTACAAAGTTGAAGGTATCATGAGGTATCATACTACAGTGAATACACCACAGTAGAATGGTATTGCATAACGCATGAACAAAACCTTGACAGTAAGGATTATGTGCCTATTGTCTAATTTTGGTTTAATCAAGGAGTTATGGGCTAAAACACTTAATACAACTACTTGATTGATAAATCGTTTTCCTTGCACACATATTAAATGCAAGACTCCTGAGGAGGCATAATTAGGTAAACCTTCTCATTATTCTTCTCTTCAAGTATTTGAATGTCCAGCGTATGCACATATTAGTGAAGGCAAACTAGAGGCTATAGCAAAGAAAACGCATCTTTCTTGAATATGCTTTTGGTGTAAAGGGTTATAAACTTTGGTGTGCCAATTCATCTAAGATTATTATTAGCAGAGATGTTACTTTTGATGAGCGTGCTATGCTTTATCCTAAAAAAGGATCGTCTGTTACTTTTGATGAAAATTCAGAAAGTGTTGCGGAGAAGGTAGAGCTTTAAGTAATTTCTTTGCAACCAGTTCAATCATCTATTAATAATATTGAATTTACAGAACCTAAAGAGGAATGGTATTCTATTGCCGAAGATAGACCAACAAGGATAGTGAAGCCTCCATAGAAATAAGGGTTCTCAGATTTTGTTGTGTATGCTCTTTTAGTTGCAAAGTGAGTAGAGTATAATGAGCCTAAAACCTACAAAGAAGCTGATTTCTTCAAAATATTTAGCAAAGTGGTTAGTTGTTATGAATAAAGAGATGGAATCTCTTGAAAAGAATCAAATTTGAGAGCTAGTCAAACCACCAATAGGAATGAAAATTGTGGGCTATAAATGGGTTTTCAAAAGAAATGAAGGTATTCCTGGAATTGAAGATATCAGGTTCAAAGATCGACTAGTTGCTAATGGCTATAGTCAAATTGACAGAGTTGATTTTAATGATGTGTTTTCACTTGTCATTAAACATAACTCCATTCGGGTTTTTCTTTCGTTAGTTTCTATGCATGATTTAGAGTTAGAACAACTTGATATGAAAATAGCTTTTTTGCATGAACTTAGGAGAAAATCTATATGAGTTAACCAAAGGGTTTGTAGCTTGAAGGTAAGGAATATCATGTTTATCTATTGAAAAAAATCTATATATAGCTTGAATCAATCGTCTTGACAGTAGTATAAAAGGTTTGATTCGTTTTTGGTGCAACTTAGCTATTGTATGAGCAAATATGATAATTGTGTATATCTGCGCAAACTTTTTAGTGGCTCTTTTATTTATATGTTATTATTTGTTGATAATATGTTGATTGCAATGACAGATAAATCTGGTATATAGAATTTGAAGGCACAATTGAGCGCTAAATTTGAGATTAAGGATTTAGGTGCAAAGAAAATCCTAGGCATGGAAATAAGGCGAGATCGAAAAAGAGGAAAATTACAACTTTATCAGAAAAGCTACATTGAAAAGATGTTAGATTGTTTTGGCATAAAAGATACCAAACTAGTAAGTACTCATCTTGTTGCTTATTTTAGATTATCGGCTAATTTACATCCACAAATAGATGAGGACATAAAATATACATCACATATACCATACTCTAGAGCAATTGTGGCCTTATATATGCCATGGTTTGTTCACATGCTGTCAGTATGGTAAGCAGATATTTATCATGCCCAAGAAAATTTTATTGGCAAGCTATGAAGTGGATTTTGAAATATTTGAAAGGTACTTCCAATTTTGGTTTAGAGTTTGGGAAAATTGGTGACATTCTAACAAGATATGTTGATTCTAATTATGCTAGTGACCACGATAAGAGGTCTTTGACTGGGTACATCTTTATTATTGGAGGTTGTGTAGTCAGTTGGAAAGCTACTTTACAACCTACGATAGCTTTAACTACTACAGATGCAGAGTATATGATTATTGCAGAAGCAATTAAAGAGGCCACGTGGTTAAAAGGCTTATTTGGACAGCTCGGTGTAAATCATGGTGGACAATTGTCCACTGCAATAGTCAAAGTACTATACATCTTATTAAAGACCAGATGTATCATGAGAGGATAAAACACATTGATGTGCAGTATCATTTTATTTGAGACATCCTTGCTGATGGCCATATTAAGGTCTTGAAAATTGGTACAGAAAACGAATGAGCTGATGTATTAATGAAGCCTTTGCCTACTGCCAAAATTAAGCATCGCTTGGATTTGGTTAGTATTTACTGTAACTAAGTTTTACTCTAGTGGGAGGAGAAGATTGTTGCTTATGTGGAATTCAAGCCAGGGTGGAGATTTGTTGAGTATGTCTTGAATTTTCATTTTTATGGGCTTAGGGTCAATATAAATATTGTTTTTCCCAAATTATTAGGTTAAAAAGTTGAGACAGAAAGAGTCTTAATCCCGCAAAGCCACCTTTTGTGATCCTTGATTTCCTATGGTGAATTTTGCTTCTCCTTTCTTTGTGGTTTTTCTTGCAAGGGTTTTTCACGTAAATTTAGTGTTCTTTTGTTCTTCTTGTTTTTTTTTTTCCATTGTTGTTTCCGTTCCTGCCATAACACATTCGAATATGATATTCCTCAAGCAATAATATGGTCATCAGGGATCATATGGAATATCAAAGTTAACGCTTCTTCCATGTCCGACTTAACTCTAGGGTCTACCGACTACCCAAAAAAAAAAAAAAAAAAAATCTCAGGAGCGATGAAGCAAATGTGCATACCAATAATGAGGTTGGTCTTGTCTGGCTTCCTCTTACCTGGCTTCCTGCAGAGGTTAGATAAGGAAAATTATTACTATATTAGATTTTTTCTGGAGAGTAAGTGATAAAATTCAACTCCCAATAGCATATTAAGAGGCAATAGCAATGGATATCCTGCATCACGATTCGGAGGTTTTGAATGAACATTAGGTCGTGCAGGTGGTCGAGATGATCGAGCAAGCTGTGAAGCAAGTCTAAGGTTTTCATGGTACTCTAGAATATTTCTATGACAATATTGGAAATGCTAGTATTCTAGAGAATTCCTTTAGTTAATATGAGGTTGCTGCAACAGTTCAATAAACCTCGATCGTTGTTTCATTACTTTATCACAATGTCAAATAATACCATCTTCCAACATGATCTTTGTTTATGGGGTATTTAGTAGATAGAAAATTGGATTTTCATTTGAGACGAGATCCACAATAGTAATTAGAAGGGCTTATATATATGGGTCTCATCCCTCTTGATCATATGATTATTGCATAAATTCAACACAAGAAGCCTAAGGAAAGACCATACCACTCATCTCTATAAAATTTGTCTACAATCAAAAGTGGGCCTAGTGAAGGAGAGAGCGATTATAGATCAAGCGGAAGCTTAAGCTCAAATGACTCTAGTCTAGGGTGAAAGGAAGCCTTAATACTGGTCATGATCTAAATGTATGCACGTGATACGTGCATACTATATAAAATTGTTAATTATTGCTCAAGTGGTCACCCTTTCCATATTAAAAAAGGGAGATGAGGGGTTCGAATCCTCATCCTCTCATGGAAGTTTGGGTGAGGACGATTTAGTTTCAAATGTGAGTTTTAACTTTCATGCCTTGTAAAAAAAGCCAAGACAAAAGTCTGAGAGTAAAAGTTAGAATAGGAGAACAATAAGACTGACAAAAAAAAAAAAAAAAAAACCTTCGAAGTTCTATCTCAACACACCTTATGATGTATTAGAACTTCGAAGATTGCTTGGTTCTAATTTTTTTTCCCACTTAATACATGAAATGGGCTAGAGTATATTTTGCGCTAGAGACACTGTTATTTTATTAAGATGTAATGTGATGTTGATTAACTTTTGCAATGAA
Organism: Corymbia calophylla; assembly: GCA_014182845.1. Classification (NCBI taxonomy): domain Eukaryota; kingdom Viridiplantae; phylum Streptophyta; class Magnoliopsida; order Myrtales; family Myrtaceae; genus Corymbia; species Corymbia calophylla. The sequence goes on along the minus strand of CM024694.1, from coordinate 25,965,612 downwards.
GCTTATACATCATATTATTAGCTTGAGTGTTAGATATATTGAGATATTCTGAATTATCTTTACGATATTTTGGATATTCTAAATATTTTTAATATTCTTGAAATCTAGAATATTCTAGATATCTTTAATATTCTAGATTATCTTTGTAATTGATTGTATAATATTTTATTACTGTAAATAGTCACCTTGTAAAGCCTATAAATATACCCTTGTATTCCTCTTATTATATCAACAAAATATACATAAATTCTCTATTCCTATTCTCTATTCTTCTCATAGTATCAAAATTACTTTGGTTGTGGTGGTTATTAGAAACCATGAGAGTCCGTCATAATGGTAGACCAGTTATTTATTGCGATAATTGGAATGTTATTCAAATAACTCATAATAATGTTTTCCATGAGAGCACTAAGCACGTTGAAATTGACTGTCATGTACGACATCATGTGCTTCGTGGGACTATACGACTTTTTTCCACTTCATCTGCTGATTAAGTTGTTGATATCTTCACTAAAGCACATCCACTAGGGTGTTTTCGAGATCTTTTCTTCAACCTCAAGCTGACTTCTTTGATGTCACCTTATGTTTGCAGGGGGTGTTAGATATATTGAAATATTATGAATTATCTTTACGATATTATGGATATTTTGAATATCTTTAATATTCTAGATTATTTTTATGATTGATTGTAATTGATTATACAATGTTTTATTATTATAAATAATCTCCTTGTAAAGCCTATAAATATGCCCTTGTATTCCTCTTACTATATCATTGAAATATACATAAATTCTCTATTCTTCTCGTTGAGGTTGGTTTGGAACTTCTGCTACTATATAAGTACAATGGACGCTACTACTTTTGGATCATTAAAACCACAACAGACCAATTTATTCAAATTATCAATGTATGATTTCAATAACATTCTTTATTTTCATTTTTTTGACTTCCAGGTAGTTTTCATTGTCAAAATTTGGGAAACTTTTATTAGTTCCAATTGGGGAAAAATATCAATTTTTTTTTCTAAATCTATTATATTGGTACTACTCTAGTTTTAAACCTTTCAGTTCCTGATTAAATCCCAAACGTTTTTCATATTAGTACCAAATTAGTCTATTTGGCTTATTTTGATCGGAAATTATTAACGTAAACATCGATCGTCTCATGTGGAAAGGTCAAGACTGATGTGCACATTTTTTTTTATAAATTTTCAATAACTTTTTTGTAAATTTTTCCTTTCTTTTTTATTTTCCTTTTTTTTTCTATCAGTGGCAAGCCACAGCTAGAGAGGGCTGACCTTTGCCGGGGCGAGGGTCACCCTCACCAAGCCATAGATGATGGTCAGCTTGTCGAGCTGCACCTGGATGAGGTCGGAGACTAGCAAAATAAGAGGGAAAGGAAAAAAGAGAAGGAAAAAAATTCAAAAAAATTATTAAAAATTTATAAAAAAATGTTCAGCTGGAATGTTATATAACAGTGTCGGGATCTATATCAATGATTTTTGACTTAAATTAACTAGTTGAGTTGAATTGGTAGCAATGTTAAAAAATTTAAATTAACATAACTAAAATATTTTCGACTGAATTAGTACTAATATAATAAATATAAAATTCTTTTATAGTTTTTCCGTGATAAAATTCTCAGTCAATAAACAAGAAAAGTAAACGACGGAAAAAGGGGAAAAAGAAAGAAAGAAAAGGACTTACTTACAGCCGCCGTCGCATAAGCAGACGACTTCATTCAGATCGGCGTTGACTCCGCACCGTCCGCCTCCCAGTTTGCAGTCCTCGCACTCCGGGATTCTGGACCAGACCAGAGGAAATCCTTCCCTCATCAAATCCAGAACGAAGCTCCACCTCTCGTCGTTGCTCTTGTTCATAAATGTATCGGTCCTTAGACCGATGACGTCGGACACAGGCACCTCCACAAGCCTGCATGCATCAGGCGTCTCTCCCCGGTACAAGTAATCGGAAGGGACCGGCGGATGGCTCGATCGGTTCATCCACAGATAAAGCTGCTCGTCTCCGCAAGTCGTGCTCACAGTCGTCCCGTTGAGGATCTCACGGGGAGGCGCGATGCCGTTGCCGCACTTGAAGAAGGTGAGCTTGATGAGCCACTGAGGGAGCGTGAGGTTCTCGTTCTTGGCTTCGGAGCTCGGGACGGTCAGGTTCTGGAGGGAGTCACAAGAGCCGGCTTTCAGTTCCTTGATGAGCAGGTCGTTGACGACGGTGACGACGCTCTCGTTGGGGTCCAGGAAGAGAGCTCGGACCTGGTAGAGAGTGCCGGCGAGGATGGGGCGGTCGGAGGCATCGCAGGAGACCTGGAAGCGGTGGAGGCCGCAGTAAAGGCGGCCGATGCCGAAGGTGGTAAAGTTGGAGAAGGGGAAGGAGAAGTTGATGCCTCCGCAGGTGAAGGGCCGGCATCGGTCGTAGTACAAGGCGTCGTCTTGGGGTTGGGCGGCGACGATGGCGGCGAGGAGGAAGGTGAGTATGGGGAAAGGCATGGAAGACATGTTTTTGACTGGCCTAATTTTATAAAGAAAACAAAAATGTGCTATATATATATATTATGTGGTATACATAATATTGAAAAATATAGTATGCTTAAATACATTTTTTAAATTGTTGGCGTGGATGATTTCTGTTCAGGCACTCCCCAAGTCGAGTCAAAGTCCCAGAATATTTGTCACTGCTGACGTAATCAATTAATTATTTGTTAAAAGGTGATGTCTGAGTATCTTAAAATCAACATTGATGGAGCCATCAAAACCGGAACATCCACAGGAGCGATCGCTTGAGTGTGTAGAGATGCGACTACGGTTTTAATTGGTGGATTCGCTCGTGAGGTGAAAGTGCAAAGCAGAAACTTTAGCACTTATTGAGGGAGTAGAGATGACAAATGTGTGGGAACAGAAAAAGTTGAACAGCCTAGCCACTATTGAGTCTGATTGTTTTCCTTTAGTTCAGGCACTTTTGGAAACAGGGCAAGTACTGTGGGAAATCTTTGTACTCATCGGAAAGGTCGAGCCGCAGTCTTCTTTGCCTCTTAAGCTTGACCCATTGTTTCAAAGACCAAAATAAAACCGTAGATTGGATCGTTAAAGCAAAGCTCTGGCAGTCCCTCCCTCTTAACTGGATCTCAAGCCCTCCTCAATCTTTGTTGGATGTTCTTTGCTCTGAAGCCCGTTTGGATTGTTGCTCTATGTTACCTACTTGAAGGGAAATGAAATGAAGTTTATTTCGACAAAAAAAAAAGAATATGAATAATTAGACACGAAATTTTTTTAAAATTTGTATGCCATTACAAATTAACCCTTTTCATTCTCCAAAGCGGGCCTGATCCCTTACTGCCATCCCCTCCACCTCCGGCGCGAACGAGTCATCCCATCAGTACGATCCATCGAACTCCTCTTCCATCACTTGGAGGATGCCAAAATTTAGAATTTACTTTCAAATTTTTATCCTGCTTTTTTATAGTATGTGAGAGTGAAAAAGTTAATCATCTCACTCCAACCTCTCGAGAAGATGGGTTTCGAACCTCCACCCCCTTCTTACGTGGGAAGGGTGGGCACAGTCGAAATCCAATTCGCTGCATGAGAATTGTGACCTTCTCTTTGGTTTCCCAAACTCCTCTCCATTCCACGAGTCCCTCCTCCTCTTCAACGACCTCCCCTCCCCCGCCCTTCCCTGCCTGGGAATTCATCATCCGGTGCTACACGTCCCACGGCCTCTTCGCCGAGTCTCTGGCTTCTTTATCCAGGATGCACGCTTTTGGGAAGTATCCAGATCGCAACGTGTTCCCTTTGGAGCTGAAGTCGTGGGCGTTCTTGATGGACCGGAGGTTGGCCGAGTCGGTTCGTGGGTGCGTCACACAGCTCGGCGTCCACTGTGATTTGCACACGGGCAATGCGTTCATGAATATGTCACACCCCAAATCCTAGCTAGAAAGGGGGATGACACGGCCGTCCTTCCTCTCGAAGGACGCAGCCTCTAAGCTCCCAAAAGTCTGCTCCCAAAAGTCTCCTCAAGACTATCGCTCTCGTACTACTCATCACTAGCTGAAAAACCTGAAAAGATTGGAAGAATAGAGGGGTGAGCAAACCACAGTTCAGTGAGTAATGCATCTCTTCTAAGCGGATCGAACACCTACTATGCATATTTACAACAAATCACAACTCTTTTAACCCAATTTCAGAATAAAACAAATATATAATAAAAGGATAAATCATATGTGTTTCGACATAGTTATATTTATGCCAGAAATATTTATTTCACAATAATATCAAAACAAACGCCAATGGTCTAATCCACTGATTAATCTCATTAACTCACGCCAATGGTCCATTCCATTAGTTAATCTCATGTCATACATCAATGGTCTATTCCATTGATTCATCTCAAATAAATCACAACTCGATGGTCCATTCCATCGACTAAACTCAAATCACATGTCAATGGCATAGTCCATTGACCAAACTCATAACACAAATCAATGATCCACTCCATTGACCAAACTCAGCTCAAATATCCAGCCATGGTCACGAATAACGCTACGTGACAAAGCGACCAATATTCCCCCCTTGGTTAGGTCTCCACCTACTATAAGCCGGTGGCTCGGCCCACAAGGATATCCTAGACTAGTATGCGCATACCTACAAGCCCCTCATTAGGCTCACAGCGATATTGAGCATCAACACCAATTTGTAACAATATTATCCACAAGTCATAAAGCCCAAATTAAAAACCATTTCACAACTCAGGTTTAATAACCAAACCGCAACTTTTCACAATTGCAATTCAAATATCAATGGTCGAGTCCATTGATTAATTTCTACAAAATCATACTTTATAAATCACAACACGTTTCCCAAACTATTCCAAATTCCACTTCATAAACCAGTTCACAAATCAATATATAACTTTTCATATGCCATATTTAAAATCAAGGACTCCTCATGAGTCTCTTCCAAAAGGTTTCGTAAACTCAAAATATATATTTCCATCAAATAATATTCACACCGTTCATCAAACAAAATATATATTTCCACCAAACAATTCTCACACCGTTCACATATTTCAAAATATAGTAAATGCTCGATCCAAATTTTATGTAACAAATATGCTTATATGCTTATTCATATCTCATAATATCTCAAATCTTGAAGACATGAGTTTATAAATTCTTAGAAGAGATAGTACCACTCACCTTAGAAAGCCTATGCTTAAATGATAAAAATTACTTGAATCATCAGGACCCGCAATCCTAACAAATAGGTGAGAAATAATATTAACATTAAGTAAAACGCTATTCTAATTACAACCTAGCTAAACTATACTTATTTGTCGATAAAACGACACCTACGCGCTAACAAATCGCATATCCAAATGATGTGGAGCTTGAACGTGCAACTTGATCATGCCATAACTTTCTCCATCGAGCTCTGTTTTAAACGTTCTTATAGTCAATAGAAAACTCTTTCCACGTACTCTAAGAACCCTAAATTACCCATCCCAAAATCAAGCCAAAAATCGACGAAATATGGCCCCGAAGTGTTCGACGCGCACTGTTCATCACGCGCGGGAAACTTCAAAATTTTGTTCCGAGCAAACCATAAACTCAAATCAAGATCCGTAAAATCCTACAGCTCCACAACATCCTAAACTAGCATTTCTATAAAAATGTGTAGCTCAACGACTCAAAAATCGGTCTTCGCCATTCAAATATCCAATAATTCCGAATTTTTAGCCCTAAATTCAAAACTATTCCGATTGAATGAATGAGGGACGCGAGCACTTACCAGGCGTTGCAATACCAAGTTGAATCGGCTTGGCGAGATCCCTGTGGTGCAAAACTCTCATCTCTTCTTCCTTCCTCCTTCTCCTTCTTTCCCTCTCCCTCTCTTTCTTTCTTTCCCCCTGTTCTGCTCGAGCCTCCCCTTTCTTTTCCTTTTATATACTTCTCTTTCTCTTTCTCTTTCTTGTTCTTTTTCTTTTTGTCTTTTCTACATTTCCCTTCTCTCTTCCTCTCTTTTCTCTCTCCCGAAGTCTCTCAGTCTCTCTCTCTCTCTCTCTTTTTTTTTTTCTCCTTTTTGACTTTTCAACTCTTCTTTCTCTCTCTCTGTTTCTTTTTTTTTTTTTTTTGGATAAGTGCAGTGCAATACAAGTCTAAAACTGGTCATCGCATGTGCGGTTAGTCACAAAAAACTTGTAAAAAGTGCGATTAGTCAAAAACTTGTCAAATTGATGCAATCGAGTCCCAAACTTAACACCGTTAAATTTATTAACTGAAAAAGCTGACGTGGCATTTTCTTTTTATTTTTTAATGCCACATCAGCATTTTTAATTATTATTTTATTCAATCTTATTTTAATTAGATTAAAAAAAGTGGAAAAGAAAACCTAAAATTTTATTAAAAAACAATAACTGAAAAAAAAAAAAAAAAAAAAAAAAAGCAGAGGGAGAAGGCAGGGGCTTCAGCCGCCGTCGCCGCCGCTGCCCATCGCCGGAAGAGCCGGCGCCGCCGCTGCCCATCGCCGGAAGAGCCGGCGCCGACAGCCCTGGGCGAGGGTGGCCGGCGCTCGCCCGGGTCCAGGTAAGGGCCGGCGACCCTCGCGGCGAGCGCGAGGGCGCCCAGATCTGGGCACGCCGGCCCTCACGGGGGCCGGCAACCCTCGCGGCGAGCGCGAGGGCGCCCAGATCTGGGCACGCCGGCCCTCACGGGGGCCGGCGACCATCGCCCGCCCCCAGGCGAGGCGTCGCAGGCCCCAAGCGAGGGCCGGCGACCGTCGCCAAGCCCAGGCGAGCCTCGTCGGGGGCCTAGCGACGGTCGTCGGCCCTCGCCTGGGGCCGGCGAGGCCTCGCTCGGGGGGCGATGGTCGCCGGCCCCCGTGAGGGCCGGCGTGCCCGGATCTGGGCGCCCTCGCGCTCGCCGCGAGGGTCGCCGGCCCTCACCTGGTGCCGGCGAGGACTCCCCCTCGCCGGCCCCCCACGAGGGCTGGCCCCGGCCCTTCCGGCGTGGGCAGCGGCGGCGTTGGCGGCGTTGAAGAATTTTTAAATTTTTTTTTTTTTAATTCCACCACTTTTTTTCCAGTTTTGTTTTTTAATAATTTTTTTGTTTTTGTTTTTTAATCTAATTTAAAAATAATTGAATAAAAAAAGTCATGTGGAAAATAAAAATACTTTAAAAATGCCACATGGAAAATAAAAAGAAAAGAAAATGCCACGTCGCCTTTTTTTCGTTAATAAATTTGACGGTGTTAAGTTTGGGGCTCGATTGCATCATTTGGAGTTTTTGTGACTCAATTGCACATCTGTGACAAGTTTTAGGACTTGTATTGCACTTATCCCATTTTTTTTAACTGGGTCAAAACCCATATATTACAGAATATGTATGCCAAGTTTCGAAGTTTGGGCAGTAACGTTTTTATCGGAGCTTTTGCGGATGGAGTGCTCAACGAGACGTCACAACGGGTGAACTGTGGCAATTCAATGAGACAAATGGATGATCCCGAGAGCCGTTTAGATTCTGGACCCGGGATGTATTGGTCGAATTCCATTGGGACAAAATGAAATCGGTCCGACGGAAATCAGGAGCGAAGCATGTTGTCGGAGGGATAGCGTGAGAGAAGTGTTTGATACGAGGCCGAAGAGAAGATGTTGTTTCCTGGAATACTGTCATTACTGGGAACGTGCAGAATGGAATGTATGAAGAAGCTCTATCGATGGTCAAGGGAGATGGGAAGTGCTAACTTGAGACCCGACTCCTTTACTTTGTCCAATGTTATTCTTCCAACATTCGTGGAGCATGTGGATGTTTGTAAAGAAAAGGAGATTCATGAACAAGCGGTGAGTCATGGGGTCGATTTGAACTTGCTTATTGATAGTACCTTGATAGACATGTATGCAAAGTGTGCTTGTGTCGCAAACTCAAGTGTCATTCATGAGATTAAAATCATTTTCCAAATAAGATCCAAACACTAAAAAATGTTTTTGATCACATATTATTGAAAATAGTTAAAATATAATTTTCTAGAAGACATTTTCCTTTATCCTAGAGTTTTCTCCTGAATAAATGCAACCTTAATTAACGTGCCTTTTAGATGTGTACTGGGTTGGATGTTGTTGTTCGATCTTTGGTTACTGTGCATTTTTGGGGGCACATAGTGTCTCGTGTCTGCAAAGGAGCAACGTATAGTGTTCAGATCTAGTTTAGAAGCAAATCATCGATCCATGACTTTAGCAGTAATTGAGTTAACATAGTGCTTATTTGTTTTTGGCGATCGTGGTACACCTTGAAATCACCCTCCTCTATTTCGCGCCAACTCGAGTGCTATCAAAATGAGAGTAAATCCCATGTTTCATCGCTATATGAAGAAGTTGACTCTCATTTCGTCTTGGCAATTTTATCTAAAGCTCGATGAGCTGACATTTTTCACCAAAGCATTTCCCCACAATGGATTCCTATCTCTTGCCACCAAGCTCGCTATGGGAAAAGGGCTGAGATTAAAACGGATAGTGATACTTGCGAGATATTTGATGGACGTTCCGATAGTTGCATCCCACCGCAAACACTATAAGCCTGTTTGGTAATTCTATTTTCTATTTTTATGTTCTTTTATTCTTGAGAATATACGATAGTTAATTTTTTTTCATTCAGATTAGGTGTTAGACAATGAATTTGAAATAAAAATAACAAGTAAAAAAACTCAACTTTTTTTTCTTTCTCGAAAACCAAAAGAGAAATAATGCCATTTCAGAGGGTTAAGCTTAGCGGAATCCTAAAACCGTACACCATACACCGTATATCCTAAACCCTACACTACACCCCTCAACGCTACAGTCTAGTTAGAAACGGTTCCCGGATTACCAAACGCACCGTACATTGTTAGGGAGGCTGAAAGACAAAAACGAGACCTCGATTTTACTGACGACGGCGCGAACGGGCGGATGTCAAAAGGACAGTTTGGCGGGCGGGTTCGGTTAGGTGCAACCGAACCTGCATTTAATAACGTTCAATTAATTCTTCGCCCTGCTTAAAACACTAGACGCGACCATCACTCCACAGCCAAGCGAACAGCTGCTACCGATTCCCAAATTCTTTCTCTCTCTCTAGCTCTCTCCTCTCCTCTCCTCTCCTTCTCTCACATGGCCGCTCACAACCTTGCGGTGATCCTCAGGAGCTCCTCCGGCGACCCCCGATTTCTCCTCGCGAGGCAGCGGCGGCCCCCGGCGTTCGGCGACGAGGAGTACGACTCCTACGTCGATTCCGACCTCTGGGACTTGCCCTCCGCTCCGCTGAGCCCCCTCGCGGGACCTCGGCCGGGCGAGGTCCGCGTTCGCGTCGAGGACGCCGCCGCTGCCCCGTGCTCGGAGAAGGTCGATTTGGGACGATTCGATGTGGATTCTGCCGTCGTGCAGGTACTCGGTGAACTGGCGTAACGGTCTGCTGGAATTATTGTGATCTTTACGCTTTGTGGTCGGATAGGGTCTGGGGCTTGTTGGGCTGGAGGTTTCCGATGTGGGAGAGTGGAGGTTCTTCAAGTATGTCGAAGAAGCAGAGTTCGGACCGGGATTACCTGTTAATACGGTCTTCATCGAGGGCAAATTGATCGCTGGGGACTGTAATTTACCAGGTTTGATACCACTTCTTTGCGTTTTTTTCTGCAATTTCTGGAGCATTTTGAAGTTGCAAGGATGAGCATAAGCGCGGGGATTTCATTGCTACTGTTTTATCCATTGGATGTGAATAACGTGTTGGGATTACATTTGCAGAGTCATGTAAATGGATGTCCATTCGAAGTTGCCTAGACTGGCTCGTGGATGTGAAACCAAGTAGTGATCGTGTTGGACTTTTAGCGGTTCTCAGTCTAATAAATGACTCTATGCCACCATCCAAATTTAAGGTCCCGTCGACCTTAATTTATCAGGTTTGTTCTTGCTTCAGTCAACTTCTCTGTATGTGTTGTTCTCTGGGATTGAGTGGAATTATTCAATATATTCCACTAATAGCAAGACTTTTTATCTTTATATTTGGCACATTCTAATTGCAAGACTTCACAAAGCACTTTTATGGCTGGCCTTCATGCCTGTCCTTATAAGAGAATTCCACACTAGTGCGCGACATGTGATACTTGAGGCAAATCTCTGAAAACATTAAAAAATCTCTTCTTACTTCAGGAGTATCCTTCAGGTGTTGTGGTTGTTCCTATGGGAAGCAGGACAGCAAAGCCTTTTCGCACCACTAATTTAGTGGTCTTTGCACCTTCGAGTAGTTCAGATGAAGGTGGGGAAGGTAATTTTATTATGTCAGGAGATGCGCTCATAGTTGATCCAGGTTGCCAATCCCAACACCATGAAGAGGTAAGGATGTGGGTTCAGTTTGTTTTATGCATGCATAACTTAGGCACTTTGATTCATCCATTGCATTCTAAGCCTCTAAATTTTATAGACATGAAGAGTAGAAACCACTAATTCCTAAATGTTGGTTCAGTCCATGAACTCCGAGTGATCTTAATAGATTTGGTCATCCTTTAGAGTTCCTACGCGTCGTTAATTCACTCTTATGATGACCCTCTTCTCTAAAGACGTATCTTCACACTTGAAGTCAAAATTTTCACTTGCCTAAACCAATCATAAAAGAGTTTATTTAATCTTTGTCTTGCACGGTTCTAAACTTTCTCCGATTTCATCTACTTCTCATTTTACTTGTCCATCCATTCAATAACCACAGCGTAAATGTTGGCTAGACTCATTATCTGTCCATTCTCAAGTTAGCTGTCTATATCTGTGCCAGAATGCAAAATTGGCATCGTTTCAGTCCAGTAGATATTTCGTTCAACCATACGGCATTCAGCAGTTGCATATAAATTCCATGAAACAAGCATGTTATAGCTTCCTCAGTCTAACATATGTGTGAATGACGTGATAGTACATGGGAAGCTTAATACAACAAAGAAATTTTCAGCAAATAAAGGTTAAAGAAAATGGATCAAAAATTCATTCTCGTCTAACAATTCTATGAGTACCCATTTTAAATTTGAGGCATTTTTACTTGTCAACAGATTACATGCTATTACACGTTGCAAGTCAGTAATTGTCCATGTAACCAATCTGGATTTGCATCTCCTTTTGTTTTTGCTTACAAACTTTTTGAAAATTTGTTGATTTCTATTCCCCTATTTATTAGCTTGGGAAAATTGTTGCTGCCTTGCCAAGAAAGTTGATTGTGTTTCTCACCCATCATCACCATGATCACATCGAAGGTGAGTTCTCACTGATAGCTTAATACAGTACTGAAAGTTATTTCATTTCCAAAGGGGCTCTAAGACTAAAATTTAGTCAATCAAAACAGTATCCAATATGTATCGAGAATCATTGGTCATGTCACTTTTTATTCCCTGCAACTTGGGTTGCCAATTGGAAGGGAAAGAACTCAGAACTTATAGAAATGCCTTCTCTTGCCTAGACTCAGTCCACCATTGATCCAATGATCTCATCTTGGGTTCCATGTGGGGCCCACATACTGGATGACTGAAATAACCCATCCACAGGTAGAATTTTACCTGAAGAATGGTCATCTGTATTAGTGAAAAAATCGTGGTTGGAGGATTTGCCTGAGAGCATCATGCTCCTTAATTTTCCTGGTCTCTTGCCGTATCCATTTCATTAAAATCCTAAGCTTTTGAGTGGAGGTTCAAGTTGAAAATTTTAGGACTACTGCCTCAACTTCTCTTATGTCATTTGATAGTTTACAAGGATGAATATAGAACTACAGTTGGGGTGCATGAGATGGACTGGTCAGTTGGTCGATGCATGAGCTGCTATTGACTTCAGAGTCATACAATTCTGGTTATAGCAGAAAATGTACTCTCTCTGTCTCTCTCTGTCTCTGTCTCTGTCTCTGTCGCTCTCTCTCTCGTGTGCGCTTGCACACATCACCGAAATCACATATTGTTGCATGCGCACTTGTGCGTTATGGCACAGATGTGCTTGCTTGCATTCTCTGAATACAGCCATGGACGAGTTCAGAAACAACCCCTTAAAAACTGGAGGATATTATTAAATTTTGTGTAACAAAAAATCTCAAGTTAGGATCAATATTTTCAAATGATGATCCTTATCATAAAATATGAGGTGATGTTAAGTATTTATGTCTAGTTTTAGAAATGACACAAACTGATATTAGATCTATTACTACTTGGATAATACTTTTTTGCTGTGTGCTCTGGTAATATTAATTGCTATAAAAGCTTGCATTTTGCTCTTAAGGAGACACTTAAGGAAGGTATTCGAGTGTGTTTATTAGTCTTAAATTGGTCGATCCTATTATTGATGGAGTGTCTTTCTAACAATCTCTACTATTTTTCTAACCTTTACTGGTTAAAAAGAGAAATTAATTTCATAATAGAATTCTCCATCGTACATCTACTGCAACTAAAGTCTTTTATCATTAATAAATTGATTGCTATGGTACTGCATGGTGCATGATATGTTGCATTAAATTTTTTCAGGTCTCTCAGTCATTCAGAAATGCAACAGTGATGCCATCTTATTAGCACATGAAAACACCATTTCTCGCATTCAGAAAGGTGATGATAATATCTACCTTTTCCCTGGTTGATGCTTTTCTGAATTTGTCCGTCCGCTGTATTTATTCGACATCATATCAGTAATTACATATATATTTATTAAGGACAGATATGAAACTACATAGAAACCCACAAATTCATCTACATACGGATAAATGTTAATGCAATCACACAAATGCACCTCACTGTTGAAGCTTAGCTGATTTATTTTTTGGCAGATGTTTGGTCTCTTGGTTCTACTCCAGTTTCAGGAGCAGAAGACATTTGCATTGGTGGTCAGAGGTTAACTATAATTTTTGCACCGGTAATTTGCCTTTATATAAGAACTTTTCTTACTGTATAGTTTGTGGATCATAAATTGATATTAAGTTCAAAAGGTCATTGCTAATGAGACAAAAGTAACTTTTATTGTATGAGATGCATTAAGACTTGCCATTCTAATTTACTAATTTGGCTTATGACTTTTCAGTCTTCTCTAAATATGCCAAATGGAATGCTAGAGCTAAGTTTTTCTATACATTTCTTCATGGTCAAGTTTTAGGAAAAATTCATGGTCCAGTGGCTGTTTTGTTGGACTGGTCCCATAGAGAATATGAGAAATTGGATAGAAAGCCAAAAAATCTTGTTCATCAGATCAATTTTAAGAAATGTAATAGGTTCCCTGGTAAAGCAGTAACTCACTTACATTTGAGGAATTTTACTGAAGTAAGATTATAAATTTTATAGTTAATGAAGGAAACTTGTGACAACTAATGATTATTGCTGACGGATAGGCTGCATTGATTTACATACTTGAAAGAAATGGCACTATCATTTCAGTAAGTTTACTAAGAATAGGGATTACTAAGAATAGGGAACAAGAATTACAATAATTTTAGGTTGCTCACTATTTCTCAAGAGAACTTACAATCATTAAAGACTTTCAAGCTCATGAGAACTTAAGGTAATTTCCTATCTCTAAAGGTAGATTACTGACCATCATTTACATAAACTTCTAGGTAATGAGGCCAATTACTAAAAGTTTGGTCTGCTACAACAATTTGTGGTACATTACTGTGCCGTTGTTTAATTACTAAGTTATAGGGTATGAAATCTATAGCTAAATTACTACATGAGAATGGAAAGCATTAACCACAATGAACTACCAATTACTACTATTTGAGCGAAATTGTGATATTTGTTGGCTAATCACTAGTGACAATATCCTCTTGGTATGAAGTGAAATAATGGATGTTGCAAGGACTAAAGATTTTGAATCATCTTATTTGCTTATGTTTGTGTTAATTTTGATTTTTCGTATGACTTCACAAAGTCATATATTTCTTAGGTAGTAAATTACTTGTATATATAATCCTCAAAATGAGTAATTTACTTTCAAAGTAATAACATCTTATAAGGCAAAGTAATTTACCTTATAGACAGTAATTCAAAGTAGTAATTTATCTTATAGTATGTAATTCCCCTTTAAAGTAGTAATTTCCCTTGTAATTAGTAAATTCAGTGAGTGCTAATTGTTGATGATTGTTACTATAATTATTCTCAGTACATTGCTACTATAATCTAATCATAGTTTTGTACCTTATTATATTGTAAATGCAAAATGATGTACATAAGTTATTTTTTGTGTTTGTAAGATAAGATTTAGTGCCGTCAGCAAAAACGCAAAAATTATCTTACATGTCATAAATTATCTTATGGGTTTGTAAATTAACTATAGTTAGTCTTTTTTGCACACGGGATGGGGTCATGTTTTTCTCATACAGGACCCTAGAAGTGCCCCTAGTTTTATGATTGCCTAGAGCTTCTGTTATAGTTATGTGTGCCAAGTCATGGATTGTGCACATGATTGGGTTGCATAGCTCTGAATTTGGTTGGAACCTCCATTTGGTTTGAAACTTCCAGTTTCCTTGACCTATGTTGTAGAAGTTGGTAAGCTACTTGATCCGCTGCTTCTCAAGGTAGTTGCCATGGATAATGGTTTAGGTGCAACAATGTCTAACTCAATATGTTTTGCTCCAGTCATTGTAAATTGGGGAGATGGACTGGACCAGAAAACTAAGTCCATAGGGTGCAGGTGCTGGCTTACTTTTTTCTTCTTGGGTCACTAGTGGTAAATGCCTCAAAAAGATTGGATTTTTTTGGCATCAGTAATGTACTATACTTTTTTGTAATTTTGCTGAAATGTATTTGGATCTTGAACCCTCAGCTGAGACTCCGGGCTTAAAATACTGCATGCACAGAAAGTTACAGCAGAAAGACTAGTAATGGTGAAATATACATATAAGAATTTACCCTTTTGTTCTTTGTTAGTCTGCTCCTTTATTTGTTTATTATGGTTTTGGTTGGTGAAAGTAAATAATGAAGTGATGTTGTTCATTTTCTGGACAATACATGTCACCACATATGTACTTGTGCTTCAATGCGTCTAGAGATAATACACAGAATCACTATCTGTTATAGTTTCACTGTAGATGTTTGGTAGACAAAGACAGCTGCCAGGTCAGATGCTTTGAACCAAAAATTGTTTTGGCATATAGACACTTGATTAATTTCTCTCTAGTTTGTCACCTGTCTAATTATCAGTATAAGGTTAAGAAATAGTATGTCCATCTATTTGTTTGTTATTTGTTGTTTATGGGAAGTCTTTTAACTCAGGGACATACGGATGGACATCTGGCACTATTGCACAGCAGTACTCACTCACTCATAGTAGGTGATCATTGTGTAGGGTAAGTTTCTTTAATGACTAGCTTATCTACAGGTCATTATGAAACTGGATACGGATGTAAGCTTATAGAATTCAAGGTTCTAAATTTGGGGAAATATTCATATTTGTGGATCAATCAGCTTTCATGGAGAGCCTACTCAAATTCTAATTGTTTTATTTGACCTACTCTGTTTTACATATGCAATAAAGTAAGTAATTTTGTGTAATCTAACAGAGAATTACATGCCTTTGTCACTTGAGTGGCGAGTTTATGCAGAAGTAGGTCAATCAGGGATAGTGTTATTGATATCTTTTACCTAGGTCAAAAATTGTAAAGGTCATGGAGATATAAAGCGTGGCTAGTTTAGAATAGTATAATGTTTCGGAGTTTATCTGGTAAAACAACAGATAGGTATAGTGTAGCTTCTCGGTGTCATGTTTTATTTGATTATGGCTCTGTGAGGTGTGAGCATGTACCCTTGAGTTCAACTCATCTATTTCTCTAAGTTTGATATGCATGGATTTGCAAAAATGATCCACAATCTGGGCATGGGAATTGATGTGTCAATAATATGAAGATAAGGAAAAAAATAGCAGAAGAGATAATTTCAAATGACATGTCAAATGCTGATACATTGCCCCATGTTCATTTCTCTCTCTTTCCATTTTATTCATGAACTGCATACTCCTGATCTTTGGTTTTTGACCCTTGAATGGTGTCTTGATTTATTAAATGATCTGTTCAGCCAAGGAAGTTCGGTACTGGATATGAAGTCTGGTGGAAATGTAATTGTAAGTTCAATAACAAATTCTCTTCATGCTCTACATTTGTTATTTTAGCATGTATTAATTGCACTAATTGCTCTGTAATCGTGGGAGAATCAGCTTTCTCTATCCAAGCATCGCCATTATGAAGTGTTATTATGTGAAGGTTAAAATGAAAATTTGACTTGACCAAAATGAAGTTTTCCAGAAAAAGGAAAATTTTCATTTCACATTTTATGGCTTGGGTACACTCAGCCAGTCAACCCAATTTTCTGTCTCAGATGTTCATGTGCACATTTTTTTAATAATGGAAAAGTTCAACTTTTGGGGGGTACAAACCCATATACAAAAAGAGCCCAAAATGCGAAAGCTGTAAAGAAGACAGCACACGAAACCAAAAGGGAGCTCAAATACAGGATAAATCATCGACTATATCAACCAATGCATTTACATTCATATGCAAGTTTCCACTATACCAAAAGTTTATGACTTCAAGCCAGTTTTCAATAACAATTGAAAGGAAGATTCCTCTCCATCAAAAGCTCTCTTGTTCTGCTCCTTCCAAATCAACCAAGAAAAAGAGAGAGGAATTGAGGTAATCCTTCTTGTCTTGTTGCAATGGAAACGAATGCCTTGCCAAGCCCAAAGTTCTTGCTTGAGGTACCTCCAATAACCCAAGATAACAGCATAGGAAACTGTCCAAATAATTTTCCTCCAAGAACAATGGAGGAGGAGATGCTGCACTAAATCCGCCTCCTTTTTGCAGAGGAAACACCTATTAACAAGTTATTTGCCTCTTAGTTGTAGGTTATCTAAAGTAAGGATTCGTCACCAAGTTGCTTCCCCAACAAATTGGGAAAAAAAAAAAACTAGCCAGAATCTCTCAGTAGCCAAATTGCTTTAGAAAGAAATTGTTTCCCCCTTGATACCCTTTGATGATTACTTCCCACTCTTGGTAACTTATGTTGTGAAAGATTTGACTCTTTTGCATAAAGGAATATTTTCGTTTTGCATTTTCTTGCTTGGGCACCCTCAGTCAGTCATTTCCCTTCTTCTGTCGATGATGTGCGTGTGCACATTTTTTTTTTTTTTTGGTCTGAGAAAAATTCTGTCCCCCCCTTGGTAACTTTCATGACAACTTCCCACTCTCAGTAACTTATGTTTTTCCTATTTTCTCTCTAATTCAGATTATTTGTCTATGAACCTTGTTCTCTTATTCTTATGATATCATTCCATATCATGTATATAAGTCTAATCTTAAGAAATTAATAATACTAGGCTATATAAAAAAGATTGAAATGAAATCAAACTAAGTTAAGATAAGCATTAATGTATGTGATAATGTGTAAATGCTGGGCCTCTGAAAGTTGAGGAATAATGAACTAGATAGAAATTGAGATTTAATGGTTAGGATTTACTTTGTACACCTACTGAATTTATAATGGACATTGTATGACTATTTACTATTATACCATTGGAACCACTAAACAATTTTTCCTCACACTCCACCTTAATTTGGAGCATATACATTATATGTTCCTGACTTGTCACAAATGTAACTCAAACGAGGATCTCTAAGAGATTTTGTAAACAAGTTAGCAAGTTCATAAATTGATTTTACAAAGGCTGTTGCAATCTCACCATAAATCAGTTTCTTCTCGACAACGCGGCAGACAGTCTCAACATGAATAGTGCTTTCGTGGGACACTTGATTGAAAGCTATGTGTAGTGCAACCTGATTTGTGAAGGATGAGAAACGAAAGAGAGAAATTGTGACTGAATAGTCGGGGTTTACTGTGGACCGCTTATCTTTTGTAATACACATTATATGGTTTTTCACATGTATACACTTCTAAGCACCTATACTGATAAACAGAATAATTCCTTAACAGTGCCACACCACAAGCAGCACCTGTATTCTATACTCTTCATAGTTATATGTATCTCATTTTGATCTGGGCTTTTCTGGGGATTATTTTCTAAATTAAGGTCCAGTGATGAGTTGAATACTGGGATTTCCATGGATTTAACTGTTTATCCGCTTTGTTATGGTGTCTTTGTTACAAACTTGAATGTGATTATGAAATTTACAATGATATACTCAAAGTTCAAAAGCTCACTTAGACTTCATTGCTACTTGCAATTATCTTCTTAAGGAGTCAATTGATGCTTCTTCTCACTTCTTATTAGTAAAAAACTATTTCTTTATTTGGTCAACTGTGGTTTTTATTTGATAAAAACCGAGACGGAACTGTATTATACCGATTAAGAACATGGCACTTCTTCTCTAGTGCTGCCAAAAGATTCTAGAGTTAAATGTGATTGAACAAATGTGCAGTATTTTGGGAAACTTCAATAATTATATTATCTTCTGAGAAGATATATTTCTCCTATGCTTTGTTATCTTGAAACCATTCTTGATGACCCTATTGCTTGCACAGGATTACTTCCAATCAACATACAAATTCATGGAGCTTTCTCCACATGCTCTCATCCCCATGCATGGGAGAGTCAACCTGTGGCCAAAGCACATGCTCTGTGGATATCTGAAGTATGTAATCAGCTTTGCTCCCTGCTTCTATCTTATCATATTAAAACCTACATCCAAAATCACAACTTCGTCTTTGCAACTTTTATTTGTTACCTTGGAGGTTTCTTTTATTCTGTTCCAAGAAAAGAGTTTGGTGGTTTTCATATCGCTGTCAAAGATCGTGTGGGATGATCAAAGATTGTGTGGGATTATTTGATGACTTTGGCAGGGTAAAAATTTTCAACCATTCAGGGACAAATACTTGGTTTTTCAGCTCATGCAAAGTACGAACATAGACACTAATATTGGCTGCTCACAGATTGTATGAATGTTGCAATGTGAACAATTGGTTTCAGATGTGCATTTGCTTTACTTTTCCTTTAGGTTACTAAACTACATTGCAATTAAACTGGGACAGATGCTTGGTTCTCACTGTTGCTTCTGTATTCAGGAATCGTAGGAAGAGAGAGGAATCCATATTGAAAGCTATAGAAGGTGGAGCGCAGACATTATTTGACATTGTTTCAAATGTCTATTCTGAGGTTGATCGCAGTTTTTGGCTTATTGCTTCGTGGAATGTGAGGCTTCATGTGGATCATTTGGCCCAACAAGATAAGTTGCCAAAGGTTTGTCCTAAAATTTAACATTCAACCTGCAGTTAGAATTGAATGCTACTTACTTGTGTAGGTTGGTTGACCGGGCACTGTCCATTAATGTCATTCTCTGCCTGTGTGCCTACTAATTTTTGTACAGAAAGTTAAAAATAATTAATGTTTTGAGAATGAATATTCTTTATATTTAGATCCTACAGGTTAAAAAATAGAGATGCCTTCTTACTTCCACTGGAAATTCTAGAACTCGAGGAATTAATTGAAATGACCCTGCTGAACTTTTCTCTTAATAAAAGAAGCATAAAGGATTTTCCATTTTACACCTTGAATCTTGTTTCAACTCAAGCATTCTCACATTGAGTCATTGGTTGTCCTGGATGCGATCGAAAGCAAGCCTCACTATCTTAGCAAGGGTACTGTTATAGCATTTCCTGTTACAGCTTTGGAAATCATGTGTTTCTCGATAGCCTCCCAAAAGTTAGGAAGTTTATGGAAATACAAGGAATTATACAATATACATAATAAGTCCCTCATTCTAGGGTGCTTTTCATATCAATTCTGATGGCATTCTTCTGGAGCTTCTAATTGTGCAGTGTATATAATATCACATTTTGCTATCAAAGCTGTTTCTTTATGTAACTCCAGTTATTACAGAAGACCATGTAACAATAGTGTCACTCTCGTAGTAACTTCAGCTTTGAGATTGAAGTTTGGTCAAATTGCCTTTTTAGATTTTTTTTTTTCTGGGGAGAATGTATTCAAGCAATGGCTAACCTCTAGCAATGGAGGAAAGCTATTCCATTTGCAATAAAATTTTGCAATTCTTTCTAGGTTGATTTGATTAATATCAGCCTCCAAGAAGCTATCTTCTCTGTATACTGGGTATCAAGTGATCTGTGATGTCGAAGTCAATCTCATTATATAGTGAAACTTAAATGAAACTAGGATGAACCAGGTAGTGAGAAGAATATAGAAAAACCTGGTTTTCTCTCATCAAATAGTAAGGGGTCACTTAGTTGAGATGGGATGCGAGAATCCAGATTTGGTAATCTAATTGAAAATATTCAAAGCTTTATGGTGGTTCTTATACTTACAAGGTTTAGGATCCATCCCCTTGTACAGGCAGCGACACAAGTCATGCTATACTAACGTCTGTTTTTCTTTCACATACAGTCTCTGAACAATTTGATTGGAGTTAAAACTGAATGATTAAGAGTTTGCAGGACTTTTCAATGGACACTTTCCGTCACAGTTTCGTGGCATTTCCTGACAACTTGGATAAAAATGGGGCCAAATAAGGAGAGCTGCTCTTTGGCCTGCCTCCACCTGCTTTAATTTAGATTGGGCCTTGCACACTTTGAACGTAAGGCCTGAAAGTTCTTAGCTGCATTTTTAAGTTGATTGACTCAGTTAATTATTAGACATGAGAATGCAAACACAATGTTCACTGCAATTGCAGCAGAATTTTTCTTACTGGAAATTAATCTTGTGATAGTAACAATAAATCTTCAAATTTTGACTGACTGATCACAGCTTGTTGCCCTGATGCAGGAATTTTCTATTCAGAAATTCCAAAGAACCTGTAAGCCGCAATTCTTCATTTGGTGGCTCTGGTCCTACTTTATATATCTATTGATGGTGAGGTGCCGCAAGCTAAGCAAGTTGACATTTATAGTTTCTGGCCTGATAGCTGGCTTTGCCTCGATTTACTTAATAAAAAAAGGCTCATTGTCAAATAGTTAAGAGAGGAACTTGCAATCCTAGTTTTCAGAACAGAGTTATAAAGTATGTTGTCAAACATGAACTTTGTGTTTAGCTGATTATCCGCCAGGAGAGGATCTGAACTAGATTGTTGCTGTAGTACTTCAGACATGGATGCACATGGGAAATATATATGCATTCCCTTTTCTCACTGCAGGATGGTAATCCGTATGGTCCTTTCATGTCTCTATCCTAGCGTTAATTTTGGGTGTATCAAATATAGAACAATTCATAACTGCAAATTCTTTATACAGACTGCCATGCGTATCTTTCTTCCACATTAGAACTGAAGGATACTCATTCCATGTGCAAGTCTGATTACCATTGGATGGATTTGAAAGTTAAATCAGTTCCAGCATTGGTCACAAGCACAAGGACAATGCCAGTGCTCAAACAATTGAAAATCCAACACCCTGTAACTTCCGGGGTTGAACCTCTGGAAAAAGTCGTCAATGACTAAAATAATTACTCTAGTGTCTTTTTTTATTTTTTTTCCCATATGTAAAGGACTGCTTAGCTTCTAATCTGACTGATGATTTAGTTGCCTAGACTATGATACTCAACTTGTCTCTCGTTTCTTTTCTGCCATGAAACGTGAACCTCGCACTTCAAATCATGCCATACGACATTTCACCTGGGATGCTTGAACTTGCAATCATTCATGAGAAAATTGCTCCTCTTTCTTGTTTCAAAGCCTACTCACAGGCCAACAACGCCTGGCACTTACCATGTGTTCGCATCTCCTAAAAAACGTGCTCAGCCCTAGTCTTATGCCCCAAGCGTTGGCCTTATAAGATGTCCCTGTACCATCGTCTCTCGAACACTGTACTACAAAACTGGTTTCTTACAGAAGTGCCACAAAGATGAAGAGGTCTAAGATTACTGTGTGCGTTAAAGGACTCACGGTGCACATCGGAAGAGACAGTAGCTTTCGCGTCACCGTGACCGTAATTTTCTTTCTGTCTATGGTGTTTTTTGCAATTGCTCTCGGGATGTACATTCATGATCACATAAAAAGGTTTGTTATCTCAGATGAATCCTATTCTATCCAACTGACTCCACTTCTTAAATTCACACCCACTTCAGCATTTTCGCTATTAAACTTTTCGTTGGCCACTTCTTCACCGATCCCATTTGAACGTTCAATTGGTCCGGTGGCTCCTGCGACGTTATGGCATTCAATGAGTGATGAGGAACTTGCACGGCAAGCTTCCATGGTGCCCCGTATCCTAGAGTATCCTCACAACTGGACGCTGAAGGTGGCGTTCATGTTCTTGAGCAGAGGGAGACTGCCTTTAGCTCCTCTTTGGGAGAGATTCTTCAAGGGACACGAGGGTCTCTATTCAATCTACCTGCACATGTCGGTGGACCTCGGCAATGGCAAGATGCCAGAGACGTCAGTGTTTTACAAGCGCAGAATTCCAAGCAAGGTTCGAGTCATCTACTCCTTTTATCCTGATATTGTTCTTTCCCTGTGGAAGGGCCGTGACACATGAGTTAATGATAGTTCGTGTTTCTTCATCTGCCATCGGCGTCGCCATTGTCTGAATTACAGTGACCAAATACCACATTGCATGCTGTTGGTAGGAGGCTGCTAGGGATGTTAAGCATTCCAAATTTGCTGGTCCAAAATGCATAAAATAAAATTTCATTGAGGTGACCATGACATGACTGTGGAAACCTTTTTGGCAGCCGGCTCAGTGGGGAAGGGCAAGCATGATCGATGCTGAGAGGCGCCTCCTGGCTAATGCGCTGCTTGACTTCTCCAACGAGAGATTCGTGTTACTCTCGGAAACGTGCATTCCTCTTTTCAACTTCACCACAGTCTACAGCTACCTCATCAACTCTAATCAGAGCTTCCTCGGCTCGTTCGACGACCCTAGGCCCATGGGAAGAGGCCGGTACAACAAACGGATGTGGCCCACAGTGTCGTTGTCCGAGTGGCGTAAAGGCTCTCAATGGTTCGCAGTCCAACGCAGGGTTGCCATCGAGATGGTGTCCGATGTCACATACTACCCCATGTTCCGGGAACACTGCAAGCCTCCTTGTTACATGGACGAGCATTACTTGCCGACCCTCATCACTAAAGTCTGCCCAGGCGCAAACTCGAATAGGAGCATCACCTGGGTTGATTGGTCCGGAGGTGGTTCACACCCTAAACAATTTACGAGGACGGATGTCTCTCAGATGTTCTTAAATAGGATAAGACATGGATTTAATTGTACTTATAATGGCATCACGACCTCAATTTGCTTCCTTTTCTCCCGAAAGTTCCATCCAAACACTCTTCAGCCTCTCCTCAAGATAGCTCCCCCATTGCTTGGCTTTGTCCCATAGAACAGGATAATATAGCAGTGTCAAATGGAAGACTCGACATGGCTCATGAGTAGCATGTTTTCTATGACTCTCACTGACCAGCTGAACCGTCCTGACTACAAACTTGATAACAGGAATGATTACATGTTGGTTCAGGATCATATACATGAGATTGAACTCTGGTTTGATAGCAACTTTAACAAAAAAAAAGTCACGAGTCGGTGACCTTAACTTTGATGTCCTCCTTAGGCTTTTTGCTTATAAATGGCGAAAAGCAGTAGATGACGTGACTACTCCTGTTTGTACGACATTGCCATCTAAAGGTTTCAAAGAAATACAGACATTTTATGCAAAGGAAAACTAAGTTGTTGTGTATAACTTGCATGGTAACCAATTAAATAATAACTGATTTTGTTCTTTTATTCTTAGAAATAAATATAGAATAGAGATCCGTTTGACAAATTTTTTTCCTGAAAATAAATTTATTCCTGAAAATAGATTTGGAATAAAAAAAAAAAAAGTTGATTCTTGTTATTAAAAACAATTTCAAGAATCAAGTCTAAATTTTCTTAATCTCTTTTTCTTTCCTCTCCTCTTTTCTTCTCTTTCTTTCTCTTCTTCCTCCTCCTCCCAGCCCATCACCCCCCTTACCGTTGCACCATCGTTGCTTGCCAACAATGGCCGACGAGGCTCGACCTCGTAGATTTAGGTGAGGTCGAGCCTTGCTAGGCCTTGTCAATGGCCTGGCGAGGCTACCTAGGCTAGGCATATCTGCGAGGTCGAGACTCGTTGATGGCCAAGCTTGCTGAACTTTACCCTAGCCTGGCGAGGCTTCGGCGAGGTCACTGGAGCTCACCTAGCTGTTCATTGGCCATCGACGAGGTCACTAGAGCTCACCCAGCTCTTTGTTGGCCATTAGCGGCGATGGCAACTAGCCACAAAAGGAGGAAGAAGAAGAGGAAATGAAAGAAAGAAGAAAAAAAAAGTACAAAAATTAAAAGAAACAATAAAATTTAACATTCATGCTAAATGCACTTTTATCTGGGAATAAACATTTAAAACAATTACCAAATACCTTTAAATACTCAGAAATTATTCCTAAGAATAGAAAAAAAAATCTTTTATAAAAAAAATTATTCTCAAAAACAGAATGATTATCTTCATACTCTTAAAAAGCCAAAGATTGCTAAAAAGGAATGGAGCTCCAAGTGAAGATTTTGACTAAAAAGCAACTAGAGAAGATAAGAGAGTATTAAAAGAGACCATTTAAAGTGTGTTTGATAACATTTCCATTCTCATGAACAATTTTTGTTAAAAATAATTTTTTTCGTTTCTATTTCCAAGAAGAAAGACTTCTTATTTTAGTCTAGATATATTCCCTATTCATTTTTTTATTTCGAGAAATAGAAAAATTAACCGATATTACCAAACGTAATTCTATTATTTTGCTGTATAGAGGAAGAAAAGAATGAAAAAATAAAAATATAGAATAGTTACCAAATAGATCATTAGTTTAGTGTCATCGGTAAAAACAATTGGACAGTGAATGGCATTATGGAAGAACCACGAGAGAGAGAGAGAGAGAGAGAGAGAGAGAGAGGAGTTACTGCACTACAACTCACAAATGAACTCTCAATTAAAATGCTACTCTAAGGTCGACATTATTTTGGTGATATTAAATATACATTAGAGTCGATACCACTTCAAGATTCAAACAATCGCCCAGACCATGAAAAATGGTGAATTTAGGACAAAAAGAATGGAGCAGGGAAAAGAATAGACGAACAAAAATAATGCAAGCTACATAATTTAGGCCACTTTAACTCCGCTCGGACGCTTTCCTTCCATTGCGTCCTTCTTGTTACGGCAATCGCCACAAAGGAAAGGCCCTTGCCAGGGCTTGCTACTGGTTGAGAATATAGAACCGGCGTGAACAGATATACCCTCACTGGGTGCAAGATCGACTTGGCACACCGCGCATACAAATAAACCAGATGTGGGTTGCCCCACGGATTCATCAGTCCCTAATCTGCATAACATTAAAATCGGAGCAAATATAAATACAAGAAAAACTAGACTTTATCAGATTACTGGAGCGCATATGAAAATATGTCCAGAAATTGATGCCACGAATCACAGCTCATGAACAAGTGTCAGTTTCTGATAGAAAAACAAAAGATGTGACAGTTTCCATGTTATGACAATCAAGTGTTCAAAATGCCAAAGCAATGTCGGTGATCATCGTAGAACAAGCCATGAGTACACAAAGTTCTTGTCCAACCACTAAAAGAGTCTGACGCATTAGACATTATCAAATGAAGGATACTTTCAAGATAATTCAATGAAAGAGAGCATTTGACAAACTACGGTATTAAGGTTTCGTTGAGATAATTCTTAGAATGAGATTTCACACAGATGATGTGTTATGTCCACGTCCATGTACATGATGGAAACAGGCAGGTAAGGTTAATCGTATGCTAATGGAAAGGGGCAACTTTTTGTGCAGGGCAATGGACAGAGCTCTCAAAATCGCTCTCTGAAACAAGTGACAAAGATGCAGACTATGCACTGCAGATCCAACCCATGCAAAGAGAACCATTAAAAAAGCTCCTGGAGAAGTTTGTACGATCCACAACCAATCCAGCATAAAATCAGAAGTATATTGAAGGGTCAACTAACTAGATTCTATGATACATTGTAGCCTCAGATCAGCCTAGATTCTGTGATTGTGCAATTGAAAGACTACGGAGTAATTCATGTGAACTTACTACTTTTCCTAGGTGACAAAGGATAATTAAAATGTATGCTCATGCAACCATTGGTCAAAAGAAAAACCATACAAGATGGACATATCAAAGAAAAATGAAAGAAAATCATCATGTTTAATCTACCAAACCTCTGATTTAGTAAAAAGAGTGCAAACCTTTCTGCGAGCATCGCCGAGCCTTCTTCGAAAAGTTCTTCAACTATGCCAATAGCTGACAGCTTCTTTGACAGCTTATTAGCAGAACCCTTGGACTTGCTCCTAAATAATAGTGCCCTCAATTTGTTCTGCTTTTTCGGGGGAGGTGCAAGCTGTATGGAATTATCAGGTGGAATTATGTCAACAACAATGCATGTCGTGTCATCCTTCAGCCCTCTTGTCCTCAATGCTTCCTTCAAAATTCAAACATTATTGAGTTTATATGCATTCCCATACTTGATTACTCTTTGTAATAAGGATGTTCAAGAGAGTTCAACATGACTACAAGGAAATTGAGAATGCATAAAGTATTAGTCGCCAACTCACCTTTACCACTTGTCTAGCAGCAAGTTCTGCAGGCAGACCGCGACAAGATTTTGCAGCCATCTCAGAAGGAAGGGCGTCCCAAATACCATCTGAAGCAATTATGAGTCTCCCACCGACGTTTGATAGCTGTTCACGAAAACTTGGTTATTAGGTTTAAATTTCAAGTTAAGCAGACATCACCATTTTCTCTATCCGTACTCTATTGAAATTCTCTACTAAGATCAAATAAACTCAACAGAAACTACATGAAGGATAGAAATGCAAAGCTTAACTTCTTTTAGTGTAATCACAAACTTCAAAACAAGATACAGGAACTAAAGTGAATGCATAGTTTGGGTAGTTAACGGGTAAATACATTTAAGATTTTAAGCAATATTCTGTGGCCAAAAGCCAACCAATTAATAGGTGAAGTTAATTTTTTTCTTCTGAGAAAATGGACTTCACGAGTCACTTGCTGACTATCAATCTAACGTAGAATCCACCAGCTTTTGAATATTGATTAGGTTCCCATGGAAAAGTGAAGTACAAATTTGCTGAGATCAGGCAAACATGCACATGGACACATGCTATTCAATCTCCTGGTTACAAAATTCTTCCAGCTGACTTGGAAGATTATTACCTTCACTTGCTTAACATGGGGTACTGGAACTATAAATTCTCCTACATCCATGTCTCCAATTGACCTGGAAAGGCATAATCCACCTGGCCAACAGCGGAGAGGACCAATCTGTAATGGTAAAGAACACATTTTTAGCAAGCCAAGTACAGTGACCCCTAAAAACAAGTATCTCCACTGATTTCTGATCATATGGCACAAACATAAGCAAGGGATTCCAGTGAGAGTTTACTGCTGAAGGCAGAACTATGTTGGTGAAACTCAGAAGAAATCCCAAGTCAAAAACACCACTAGTTAGATTATAATTATTTCCATAATACAGATATTGAAGTCTCCACAAAGAGTCAGATCTGTCAGCTTAGGTTTCATCTTCACGCATCTTTCATTGTGGCCTTTAAGTTTGTGACAAAGCCCAACTTCATAAGGCTGGATTTAGCTGATAAATTTTAAGTCAAATTATGGTGTTAAAAGTCTTGCCATTATTGCTAGCCAGTTGCTAAGATTCAGCATTCACCTCCTTGCCTTCTCTTGCCAAATCTCTGCTCACTGCTTCTGCTCCTGTTTAATGTTTCCTCAAATTCTAATCACAGTCAACCCTTCTTTTAACCAGAAACATCTCTCCATCCCATCTATTACAACCATTCTTATCCAACCGACATCATCATGGCCATCCTGATCACTATGAAGAGAATGTCAAGGAAACAAGTCCAGGAGTCAAAAGCACCTTACCTCAGCACCACCAAAATGTTTAGTCTTCCAACTTCACCTCCACTTGCAGTGACTCGCTCCCTCCTACAATTAAAGCATAAATAACAAATAAGCTATCTGGAAAAAGCAGCAAAAGGCATAAGGCTTATAGCATGCTTACTCCTCCACATTATCTTCAAGTCTATGATCAACAGTAAGATTAGAAACAGCACCCCCCTGAGCATCTAAAACACAACGAGAATCTCCAACACATGCAACAGTAACAGTCCATCCATCAACGATTACAAAAGTAGCGGTTGTTCCAGAGGTTTCTCCTGCATAAACCAATAGATGGGATGGATGGTTTATTTCAAATTATTTTGTCAAAGTCTCTCTTTAAACAATGTGAACTGTTGACCCAAAGAATGATATCCATACCTCTCCTCTGAAATTCCTTATCTGTCTTCACAAATCCTGCAACTAATGCCCTAGGGAGAGCTTGGAGCCAATCCTCTCGTCAAGACCACGAGGCATAGCGCTGATAATATGATTTAATAGATGCTCCTTTGAATAAATGGCGGCAGCATTTCCATTATGACCATCGAAGACCTAATGATTAGAAGAAGCAGGTGAGAGGTTGAAAACTAAATCTTTCATGAATTACATGCATGCACCAATCTCCTCTGTTTGATGAATATGTAGTCAAGGAAATGAAATAATTATGTTTCCGACAGTAACTATAAGAGTTATGCAGAATTTACTGCAAGCAATTGATTGATATTGTCTTCATACATATCCAGTGTGAATAAGTAAGTTTTTCAGAGCAGTCCTTAGTCACAATGAACTGTTTATGTAACTCAAGCTTCTAAAATTACAAAGGTTCACTCCTTTACAAATGATAATAAAGCATATAACAAAGCAGATCCAGGTTAGCTTTATGTGTTGAATCTGAACAAACAAAAACCAGTTCTGAAACTTGAGAAGTACATCACAATCCCAACATCAATCAGGAAACCGACCTTGATTTGAATCACTTTAAGTACAAAACTCGAATTGACAACTAACTTAGTCCTCCCTGATGTATAGAGGTACCATAAAACAAGAAGAACAAGAAAAGGCCTTAAAAAAAGGTACTCACTGCAAAAAACAGAATACGCTGACGAAGTATTTCCGGGACCCGCTGACAGTCTGTCTTTATCAGAAAGAAATCTTCTCCCTTCTTAGATTGGGAAGCGCAGCCATAACTCACAGTGGGCTTCTCAATTTCTCGTTCTTCATTTCTCTGTTGATCAGCGCGGCAAGAGGCACTAGATCGTGACCACGGCGCCTCCCTTCCCCAGAGGCCATGTCCACTTTTCTAATAACTTCAACCCACCTCCCTCTGGCTGGCAATTTTAGTTAAACCCTTCCTCCTAAATTTCATTATCCTCAACAAGCTTCGCATCTAGTAACCATGCTAAGGTCAACAATACCCAGAAAGCTCAATAGCACAGCCCCTCACTAATAAAGAGTGTGACGAAGTTCCACTCCAGAAACAGGACTCTGTTTTGCTTCTGCGACCATTCAAGTTGCTAAACTTGATCTGCAACTGACAATCAGAAGATCTGGTAGAGCACCCACTAAGCACACAAAAATTAAGCGATCAGCCTAACACACAACACCAAACATTAGCCGAGAAAAATCAATTTTTCAGCAGTGCAAACCAGATTTGGGCTGGATCGACCAGATTTAACTAAAAAAGACTGGATTTAACGATATAGGATCTGCTTAAGTTAGCTTTCTAATGCCCTTCAGAAATGGAAGGAACTCGGAGCAAGGCTTAACTGGGAACTACCTGAGAGAATGTCTGCATGTACGACCGAGCACAGACCCAAATGCAGATCCAATGGCGAAACACTAAGCAACAGCACCACGTTGAGGAGACAACGGGGATGGTGAGAAAAGAAAAAGGCATCAACACGCAAAAGAAACGCGTCTTGATGAGGAGGTATGAACTGTAAGAACCCACTAATCGATTACCCAAAAAGATCCCCTTTTTAAAGAAAGTGAATAAACAAAAGCACCGGACTCGGTTTGGAGAGAGAGAGAGAGAGAGAGAGAGAGAGAGAACCAGGTCAGCTTTCGCTGCTTTCTTCTTTCACACTCCCATGCTCTCCTCCACAGACAACAAAACACAGGATCTAATAAAATAGGACAAAGGAACTACCGAGAAAAATGCAAGCTTGCTTGGCGAGACAAAGCTTCTCTTTCTTTTTCTTTTCCTATCGAACAGTTCGGAGGAGGAGGGAGAAAATCAGCTT